>OX457047.1:19251706-19345171 GCA_949752735.1 Lumbricus terrestris | reverse complement strand
TCCGGCTTTTGCGACTTTGATTTTATAAATATAAGGCCGGCGAATAAGCTGGTTTAAATCAATGTCGTGGTTCTTTGTGTGCATGGCTCTGAGAAATTTCTATGGTTTACATTTGCATTTTCATTACTTGCTGATGTCAAGAAACACGCGCGTTGTGTCATCAATCATTAGCACCAATTCTTTCAGGTGACATGCCTGGTATATACAAAATTATTATACAAAATTATATATTGCATAAAAATTATGTAATTTAATGTATACTATAAATATATATCATCCAATTATATAATTACATACCTGTAGGCTATATAGATTATGTATATATAGGGTCTACAAATATATAATATATATATATATATATATTTGAGTCACCGAGCCTACTAGCTCGTGTCATATGTGAACTTGCATCCCGCCTGGAATTATATGTTTCTGTTGCCTGTGATTGCGATCTAAGCAAGAAATGAACAAATCGGTTCAGCACCTGAGTTCACGGCACGATCACATGTCACGTGGCAGGCTGACAGGTATACGCCTATTTATATTTACCTGCCTGGGATTTAATCGATTGAATGATTAATTATTTACACGAAACTTAATTAAAAATTCAACTGTAATTAGTAAACGGGCCGATTAGCTGCGACGAAGAGGCGAGACTAGTGATGTATGTGATCGAGGCCTATGTATATATATAATTATAATTATATATGTAATTATATAAATATACTTATTTATACATGCATATAGGCCTGTCGAGCGCTCCTCTTGGAGAGATGGCTATAGGCCAAGGCCTTCGTCTGTAAAGTCGAATAATAGCTTTGGAAAATGCAACAGACCTTGTGTTATTCGTTCGACTGAACAGTAATAATGAAGTGGTCATAAATAAGAGTCTCATTGTTTATCGTTTAGACCTAGGGCCTATATACTTGTTTTCACGCAAAGATCGGGGGAAAAGAAATACGCTAAAATCTGTGTAGCCTAATCCTATAAGACAGAAACATAATTAAGATGATCCTAGCCTATAGGAATAATAGGATACACAATAGGCTTATAGTCAGAAACAGATTTTTGATACATTTGCATCTTACATGTAGTTAAGTTATGACATGTGCTGTATTATATTATCACATTAAATTTTATAGTAGAGATATGCCTATAGACTATTAAAGACTATTATTACATAAATATGGCTAACGGTATTTCGTCTGAAACATGCCTTTTCAAATAATTTATTGGTCCGTTTGTAACAAAACAAGCACGTCAAGTCAGGTACAAAGTAACACAAAGCATCTCCAGTATCACCAAGTTGTCAATCCATTAACTTAATTAGGTAACATTTATAATTATTCAGACATATAGCTAAGACTGGGTTAATCTCCAAAGGAGTAGGCTAGGGGCCGTCCATAAAGTACGTCACGCTCCACGGGAGGAGGGGGTGCAAGAAAGTGTGACAGTTTGTGACGGGGGGGGTCAGGCCATGTGTGACGTCACACATTTATTTTTTAAATTCTTTATTATATTTTTTGTTCTTAGTACCTAAAATCCGACCCGGCCAGGCGTGTCTAAAACCCGGCCCGGTGGGATAAAAGTTGATTTCCCGTCACTATCAGAGTGTTTAGGGACACACGTCACTATCAGAGGGATTAGAAATAGTATCGTAGGGTTTAGAGGGTTAGGTAAATGGTTATGTTTTTAAATTTTTTTTCGAAGGTGTGACGTACTTTAGGGGGGGCTCCGAGATTTGTGACAGTTTGTGACAGGGGAGGGGGGGGGTCAAAAATGGTCAAAAATAGCGTGACGTACTTTATGGACGGCCCCCTAGGTAAGGATTGGTTAAACCTAGTGGTTCTAAGGTTAAGTGATACCAGTGTGGACGATTATCCCTAGACCTGGAATGCGAGGTTATAATAAACTCGTGCAATAGTGGACACAAATGGAGACCCAGAAGGGTTTAGTTTATAGCATTAGTCCTAATGCCGAAAGGTCGGTCTATACTATACCGCAGATAGGGGCGGATCCAGGGGGCAATCCGGCCATGGTCCCCCATTTATCTTTTTCTCGGGAATTGGAGACAACTGACATAAAAAAGGTCATCAGATTGTTCGGCGACAAAGACGAAAATGTTTCTCTGACCCCCCTTAGAAAATTTCTGTATCCGCCCTTGACCGCAGATGCACCATGCAAGGCCTATAGGCTATACCAATAGGCTACTTCACCTGTGTGTCACTAAAGGTCTGAATGTGGTCTGTAGCTCACATAGAATAAAGATGCAAATAGTCGGAGAAAGCGAGTTAATGAGTTTCCAACTCGATTGCTGCTTTTAACGACACTGTGCTATACTAATAAAAGATTATTAATGTCACCCTCCTTCTTTCTCCATACGTGGGACTGGCACTGCCAAAGTACGATCAGTTAGGGAGTTCTCAACTTTACAACCTTTCGTATTATAACAGTACCGGTACGGTAGCAGGGCTGTTTTAAAGGAATTTTTAGAACTGCACAACTCCTTCCTTCCTTTCCCAGCTTCCATGGTAAATTACTTCGAATCGGAGGACAAAGACATTTTTACTGGTTTTAACTACACATAAGTGCTTCTACAACTGCACAAAACCATTTAGAACTGCACATTTTGTGTGCAGCCGCACGTTAAAAAAGTCCTGAACATTAGGCCTAGGCATAGACCTACACTGGCGAATATCTGTCGATACAATTAAATGCTATTTTACGATGCACTTAGGTAAACAGAACGCATCACATGTTGCAACACATTTCGACCTAATTATAGTAAAACCTTGCAAGTACAAATCTTCCCGACTCGCACTTTCCCATGAAATGATGCGGTTGAAAACATGTTTGCGTGCTGATACAGTATAAGCTTACAGCCAACAGGAGAAGTAGATCTATTTACCACACGTTGCAAGCTCTCCAGAATTAAGGATTCGAAGCGCTGGTAATCCATACAGTGCGCGCGCGTATCGATCCGATGTTGTGTAAACATCAATAATTAAATAAGTTCCTTGGCAGACCTATTTGTTCGAGGGTGTGGCTGCCCAGAAACGGATTATATCGCAGTAAAAACGATCCGGGGTCGGCGTTATTAGGTGCGGTGCGTTTATATAGGCATATAATTATGCAGTGGCATGTGGGTGTGTTACGGCGCCATATTCCATGTTATCGTCGTTAGTATAATTGCTATTGCATAATATAATTGTTATTGCATAATATAATTGTTTTTGCATAATATAATTGTTATTGCATAATATAATTGTTATTGCATAATATAATTGTTATTGCATAATATAATTGTTATTGCATAATATGATTGTTTTTGCATAATATAATTGTTTTTGAATAGGCCTAGTTATATTCTGCATGTTATCATTTGTGTGGTACGGTGGCCGATTGGTTTGAGAGCTGGCCGAGCTTGATCGGCCTGTATGGGTTCGAACCTTCACTCAAGCGAATAAACGCAATTTGAAAGGACATTGAGCAAGTCCTTTACTCGCCATTGCTCGAGCGATCGGCAATGTCCGCATCATTGATGACCGTGTGCCAGTGGCGTAGGCAAGGGGGGTTTCGGGGGTCAAACCCCCCCATTGGCTTCGGGGAAAAGGTTTTTTTAAGGTTATTTTTCCATTTAAGTAAGAAAAAATAGCAAAAAACAGGGTTTCCGGCCATAAACCCCCCCATGAAAAATTCCTGGCTACGCCACTGCCGTGTGCTTTTAATCTTGGAGGGATGGTAATCAAGCATATCTTTTTTACAGTTAGACCTATATTGCATATGGAGGAAGGGACTATTTTATTTTATTCCATCATAATATAGTCGCATTATGGTATTGTGGAAATCATTACCCGAAACATTATTGTCCTTAACACATGTTTCAAATGGAGAGTGAACTTAGTCGTAATTTCCAGATTCTTATAGCGCATAAAGGGCTATGTTGATCAATCACAGGCGTAAAACAAATGTTGGTCGATTGGCTGATCGTTCTTTGAAAAATTCAATCAATCATTCAATCGTTAGTTCATTCATTCATTCATCCATTCGTCCATTCGTCCACTCGTTCATGCGTTCATTCTTTAATGGACGTGTTGTTTTTCTGACTATTTGTTGAATTGAATTTCATGGAGAGACGTATAGTATAACAGACGGAGGGAGGGGTGCATAGATGAATGAATTGATTGAAGAATTGCTTCTGTGACTTGACCGATGCATGTACGAACCATGGGCGTCTGCAAATATTTTGCAGGAGGCAAAACAACATATAGGTTTAAACAATAGGTGCCAATTTTCAAGGGGACCGCCTTTTGCCCCTATATATGGGACAGACGCAGGAATTTAGGGAGCGACTGTTGAAAAGATGAGTCAGTCATCTTGTGTGAATAATCTGATAATCAAGGCCGTAGCTAGGGAGTGTTTTGGGTATTTGAACACCCCCCCAATGAAAAATATGAAAAATAATAGAATGCATTTACGAGCACATGAAGTAAAACCCATAAAATAAAACCACGAAAACACCCCCGAAATGGAAAAAATGGGGGGAAAAGAATGCCGGATGACTAAAAAGGGAAATTGGTGACATTTTTTGAAGATTTCAGCCGGACGACTAAAAAGAAGGTCATCAGTTTTTTAGGAAGGGAAATTGGCGAAACAACCCCCGAAATCAAATCCTGGCTACGGCCTTGCCGATAATTGTCTTTGACTATAAAGATAGAATTTCAGCGCCTCGTGTCAGCCAGTAAGTACATCCAGACTTTATCATCCAGCAGCAGCAGCAGCAGCAGCAGCACCAGTTTCAGCAGCTGGTTCGTTCCTGGTCCTTGAAACATCCGGAGTCTGATAACTGACGTATGGACGCATTACGCAAACGTGCATTCACTTTTATCTTTTCATTATTGTCCATGTATGCTTTTAAGAGGCACTCAAAAGGTGCTGCGTTAAGTGTTTTGTTTCTACATACATGTTTATATATATATACATATGTACTTCATGTATATATATTATATACTTGTGTGTATGTCTATATATAGCCTATACATGTATACGTGTTAGCTTTATACATCTTATATGAGCGGCATTAAGTGTTTTGTTTCTACATACACGTTTATATACATATACATATATATGTATTTCATGTATATATATATATATATATATATATATATATATTTGTGTGTATGTCTATATATAGCCTATACATGTACGTGTTAGCTTTATACATTGTATATGAGCGGCATATCTCCTCCGCTGAACCTTTCGACTGCGCACCTTGTCAGTCTTTATATAAGTGACAAATGCTTTGATAAGAACGGGAGGTTTATTCGCTTAAAGTATATGAAGCGTCTCCGTTGGTATAGACTCTCGCACACTTGTAGAACCAGAAACGTCTGGTCAATTGTAGTACGACTTAACGTCTTTGTATTCATATGGAGCAAACCTTGGCCATCTATAGAACACCACCCATCAAGAATGTAAGCCTATTATAGTTACCTCAGTCTGACGTTTCTTCATGGACGCCCACTGTGCCCACAGATAGGGGAAGGAGGGGACACTTACCCAACCCCGGTAGATTGACACCTATTTTTAAACTAATACTTTTTGGCTTTTGACAAATTTCCTGACAACAAAGCACAATCGATGCAAAAGATGCAAAACGTGACATCTTACAACATCTAAGAAAAATGCAAATGTACTCAATTTCCTGCTTTGCATATTGAAAGCTTTTGCTGAAAAATTTAACTGTGACCAACGTGTTTTGCCCATCATAGAAAATCATCTGCGAGCGACCATGCGTTTCTTATAACATCAGTTTTGTTATTCTATGAATATTCAGTAGGTCTATTGAAGTAAAATGTGTTTGTCGAGCCATCTCTCGAGTTTTAGACTTTTAGACACTCTGAAGACCTTTGCCCTCGATGCATTACCGAATCGGCTAACGGATGGACGGTTGAGCATTAAGACCTCTTAAGATGGCGGCCACTTATAAGAGAGCGTGTCTGAATAAGCCGAAAGGATACAAGGAAGATTTGAAGAAGATCGGTTTCCCAGAAGAAAGCATCTGAGATTAATGTTGTCTGAGCAGAGAAGAGACAATTATCGACCATAATCGAAGAAGGCAAGTTTTGACCACCACCACCACCACCGCCGTCTGCATACATATTGGCAACCACACGCGAATGCATATGCCATGGCTGCTGTGTATGCTTGGGTATGTCTGAATGCACCCACGCAGGCATTTATGTATGTATACGTATGCATGTGTGTATGAATGTCTGTATGTATGTATGTATGTATGTATGTATGTATGTATGTATGTATGTATGTATGTATGTATGTATGTATGTATGTATGTATGTATGTATGTATGTATGTATGTATGCATGCATGCATGCATGCATGCATGCATGCATGCATGCATGTATGTATGTATGTATGTATGTATGTATGTATGTATGTATGTATGTATGTATGTAGGTATACATACATGCATGCATGCATGCATGTATGTATGTATGTATGTATGTATGTATGTATGTATGTATGTATGTATGTATGTATGTATGTATGTATGTATGTATGTATGTATGTATGTATGTATGTATGTATGTATGTATGTATGTATGTATGTATGTATGTATGTATGTATGTATGTATGTATGTATGTATGTATGTATGTATGTATGTATGTATGTATGTATGTATGTATGTATGTATGTATGTATGTATGTATGTACATATGGAAACTATGTGCATGCATACATACGGACCTACATAGGAGGCGATGTGTGGTGATATAGGGCCTATATGGTGCATGAAGAGTAATCAATTGATGGATGTTTAAGACGGTAAATCGCCTGAAAAGATGAAGCGCTGGCCTGCCTTCAAGTGAATCATCTTTGTCGATTTTCTCTTCCACACCTCCTGCTCCTTCTCGCCTTCCTCTTCTCCTCCTTCTCCTCCGCCTCCTCTTCCTTCTCTTCCACGCTTCCTCCTCCTTCTCTTAATCAGCCTCTGTCTATACTTCTTCCGATCGTTGCTAAAGGCGCAACAAACGATCATCAACAGCAGCAGTAAATCATCTGCTGGTCTATCAACCGTAGATACACAGCTGCTGCTGCTGCAGCTGATGACCGTGACTGTCGGGAGGTTCATCGCTCCTTCCTCCTTTAGGCCTCTCCAGGCCTGGAAGTTGGAACTGGCACTGGCAAAGTGCAACCAGTGGCTGAGTTCCAAACATCGTAAATAGTTTGACTTTAGAATATGATGAAACGTTGAGACTTCTTGTTGGCATCGCCCAAGGACTACTGGACTTCAGTGCATTCATTTTACTTTTACTTATTATTTTCTGATTCAGTTGACGAAAGTCACCACCAGATGGCGTAAGTTGAAACAATTCATTGCATTTGATGTTCACCTAAAGAAGTAAGTAATAGGCCTAGACGAGATATTCTTGGTTGAATTCTGTAGGTTTGCTAGAACAATCTGGTTTAGATTTGTAAAAAGGAAATTGTAGGCTATCGGATGTAGCCTAATGCGGTACAATGAATGACGGATTGAACTAAAGAACGGCAAGACGGACGAGTATATTAAAATAATAATAACGAGAATTTATATAGCGCCGTAACACGACCACGCCGTTACAAGAACGCCTCACAAAGCAATTAGCAGTAGGCAGAGGAGCCGTATAGAGTGATTTCAATTAGTCCAGTAAGCAAACGAATCAGGTTGCATTGCTGTGACCTGTGCCAGTCCCAAGCCCGGGTAAAGGAGGAGGGTTACGCGGAGGTAAGTAAGTAAGCAAACGAAGGAAGGAACAGACGAGTGCATGGAGAATTAACGAGAGCTGCCAGTCTCAAGCATGCAGAAAGGAGGAGGGCGACCGTCAATGACCTTCGATGCCATAGGACACAGTTTTACCTGGAAACTAATTACGACGATAGTAAGAACGAACGAACGATAAAAATAGAATAAAATCAATTTTGTTGCTCCCAGAAAATAGCTCGCACACGTTATAGGTTATACGTTACATGATGCGATTAAGCGTGTAGCCTATTCTTCCCTTCTTCTTAATTAGCGTACAGAGCAGGTTTTTTAACGTGCAGTTGTACACAAAATGTGTAGTACTGTTGTAGACGCACTTCTGTAGGCCAACATTTAAAACTAGCAAAAAGTCATTGTCCTCCGATTGGGAGTAATTTACCATGGATAATGGGAAAGGAAAGAAGGAGTTGTGCAGTTCTAAAAATTCCTTAAAACAGCCCTGGTACAGAGAGGAGGGATAATATGACCTGACACCCAGTTCACTGCAATGCTAACTGAATTCACTGGACCATATAAGAATACCTGCAGGGTTAGCTAAATACACGACCCCCTTTCGTACTAACATATCGAAAATCACTGGCATTGGACGCAGAAATCGAAAGGCCTGGCGTCGGAATGCCCGAAGCATGCCGCAGTCTTCCTCCCTGGCTGGAGCCTGCAGGCCGCTCCCCGCCAGGGACGTCGCCGTAAGGGCTTGTTTTGGTGGCATCGCGTGTCGATTCCTCTTTTTACGAGAGCGCATACGGTGCCAGGAACTTCGTCCGTCGCCCCGGCGTCATCTTCAGTATCAGCTGCATCATTGCAATGGCAGCAGCAGCAGCAGCAGCGGCAGCAGCAGCAGCAGCAGCAGCAACAGCAGCAGCAGCAGCGGCAGCAGCAGCGGCGGCTGTTGAGACATGTATGCGATAGAATGAGGTCATGCTGATCGACCAGCATCCAATAATTGAAATCATTTCAATCGACGATTTTAAGGAATATCGTTACACAGCAACATGCTATAGTTGCGCACCATCGTCGTTTTCTTTGACGTTTGATTAATTATTTTTGTATTCAAAACACGTGAGTTTACAATTATTGTATAACTATGTGCAATTTGCGATTGTAATCTAAAATTTGTAAAGCGATACTCAGCCATTGACAGTCGGTTCCGACCCACGACTGATTTAATGTAGGCTAGGCTACTTCAAAAGTTTACACAGTAATGAACTTCGGTTTGGTCAGATAGGAAAACTATAGTTGACGTTATTCATCGACATTGCTAAAATAGTTAAATATTAAGATATCAATAAATAGTAAAAATCAACGATTCGATCAGAGTAAGGATGACTTTTGAACTGTCCTGTTTCTGTTCATGCTATATGTTTCACCTGAAGGAACGTTAGACTCAGCAACTATGAGACTAATCCAAAGAACGCAGGGCAGTAATTTGTAGTGTTACACAGGTATAGGCTATGACTTTGCTATACAGTGTGTTCAGCATCCTCAAATTTGGTCTTGCAGTTGTGCTTGAAAGTGTCTGGAGAATAGACGACATTAATGTCGTTTATTAAGTCCATCTTGTTAATCAGAAAGTTATCTTCATAAATTCTTATTTGGAACTGGAGACTTTAAAGAATCACAGCTTTGTTTGATGTTTTATTGCGAATCTCAGCCATTTTATAATGAGATTTTTTGTCCTCTGTTGAAAATGTGGCTTCAACAGTCGCAAGCTGCTGACTTTCCCCTCGTCTAGTCCGCTTGCTGAAGTTGTTTTAGTTGTTGAGCGTGGTTCGGAAGGAGTAATTGGTAGGCCTTGCAGACGTATTTGGAAACAGTCAGGACTTTTTTAACGTGCAGTTGTACGCAAAATGTGCACTTCTGTACAGTTGAAACTAGCAAAAAAGTCATTGTCCTCCGAGTTGAAGTAATTTACCATGGATGATCGGAATGGAAAGATTAAGGAGTTGTGCAGTTCAAAAAATTCCTTAAAAACAGCCCTGGAAACACTGATGGGTAGCAGCACCATGCTTCAAACATATTTGGCAGTATAGTCCTTCGCGTGTCTGTTTATTTCTTGTGGAATTCTTATCTTAACTGTTTTCTACAAAATCACATTCTTCTAAATGTAAGCAGCTGCATGAGCGCTTAATTATTATTTGTCCGTTTTATGTTTTATATGTCTTTTATGGGATTTGCTTGGAACAACGTTTTACAATTTTTTTATATTTAATAGGACAGCGATGCAAGTAGAGTCTGGTCGTCCTTTATCTAAAGTTCTAAACCAAATTATCATATGCATAGCTATCGTTGAAGCGGCCCTCGTTTTCATATATATTTTAGGATCTGACCGAAAGCTCAAGTCATGTGAAATTTTAGCCGCCATGGATTTTACCGGAAATTCATATATAGGCCTAACTAAATTCACATAATAATAATTATGGGAATCTGCAGTTTTTGTGCGCTGTGTGATTATACGTCTGACCGAACGACCAAATCATTACTCGACTATTCGATACAAGCAACTATTCGCTGTTACAGTAGACGTTGAGATAATACAAGACGATGTTTGGACAGACGTGTGCGCAGATTCTAATTATCAGCGCAGACATCATATCACAAATAATATTCTGTAGGCCTACGAGACGGGAAGTGAGTGAAACTTGTGTAAGTCAGTGCGTGCATGTTGTGCTTATGGTTATGGTGTGGGTTTCAATCTATTCTGGTGTGTAGCCTATACGTTGAATGTAGTTACAGTCACGTGCGTTGGTGCAGCATCCCTCCTACATGCAGCTATATTGAAATATGCATAAATAGCCTATACATGCATGTATAGGTTAAGGAATGTGCACGTGTACAAGCGATGAGATTTAAATGGCGAAGCCTGACACGTGTGTGTGTCAATGGCCTGATAGCTGCGAATGTGTTGCGGTTCGTCTGACCCGATTGATTCCGTCAAAACGTTGATTTTATTGAACAAGGATTCCTAGATCACGATCTTTTATGATGATTACACGCAGGATCCACCGTGGTGCTAAATACAACAGCTGTCTTATATTATTGACGCAGGAATGACGGAGACAAATAGAAAAGAGGAGAAAGGATAGATTAAACGACAGAGGAAGGAAGGAAGGAATGGTGATAGAAAGAATAGAAGAAGAAAATAATGCAGAAATTAGAGAGGATGGAAAGGAATAGAGGAGAGACGAAAGGAAGGAATAGATGGTGATGGAATAAGCATGGAAGAGATAGGAAGAGGTCAGGGCTGTATTTAAGGAATTTTTAGAACTGCACAAATTCTATTTTCCTTTCCCATCCATGGTAAATTACTCAAAATCGGAGGGCAATGACCTTTTTCACTAGTTTCAACTGTACAAAAGTACTTCTACAACTGCACAAATCCGCTTAGAACTGCACATTTTGTGTTCAACTGCACGTTAAAAAAAGCCCTGGAAGAGGTGAAGAAACGGACGAGAGATGGAATAAATGGAAGAGGCAAGTGAGGAACGGAGGAGGTATAGGGAACAGACGAACGAATTGAAGAGGAAAGAATCGGATATGGAGGAAAGAATTAGAAAAATAGAGGCTAGAAGGAGTGGGAGAGTGAAGAACTGATGAAGTAAAAAAGGGAAAGAAGGCAATGAAGTATGGAAAAGGAATAAGTGAAAATGATACGAATTAAGCAAAGAAAGAATGAACGAGAAAGACAATAGAAAAGATCATTCATTCTCTCATTCATTCGAAAATTTATATAGCGCACCTTAAAAGAAAAAACAACTACTCAGTGGCGCAGATATTACAAGAAGAAATTGAACAGAGTGAATAAAGTAAGAAAGAACAGCAACGAAAATGACTCAAAGTAAAAATGAAGGAAGGAAATAATAAAAAAGGGGAAACGAGAAAGGAAGGAATGATGGACTGAAGGAAAGAAGGAACATTTAGCGTTGGGTGGTCAAAATATAATCCGATTGCACTGCAGTTGCATTCGATCGCATTCCACTCTCTTGGTCGATGATACAGACGCAAATGAAACTTGATAGCAAAAATAAACACACGTACACATAAACACAAGTATATCCGTAGACGGAGGAGAAACAGGAAAACATCTGAATGTATTAGCACAGACACAGAGAGGCAGATCTATACAGATCCGTAAAAGTAGCCAGGTAGGCCTATAGGTAGTCAGAAAGAAAGAAACCAACATAGATAGATGGATAGATGGATGGATAGATAGGTAGATAGATAGATAGATAGATAAATAGATAGATAGATGGGTGGGTGGATGGATGGATGGATGGATGGATAGATAGATAGATAGATAAATAGATAGATAGATAGATAGATAGATAGATAGATAGATAGATAGATAGATAGATAGATAGATAGATAGATAGATAGATAGATAGATAGATAGATAGATAGACAGATGGATAGATAGATAGATTATAGAGAGAGACATAGAGACATACACACAGACAAAGACAGACCTAGGCACACATAGAGACGCAGAGAGAGAGACAGACAGACAGTGACAGAGTATTATCTTGACCTTGCACTGGAGTTACAGCAGAATCGATTTGCTGAACTTGCGGAACAAAGAAACTATTATTATAAGCAACTTATAAGCACAAACATTGAATTCTTGAACCATTCGTATCAGCACTGAAATAATAGCACAATTTTTAAAGATGACAGTTTACAATGTGGATATAAAAATGGTAATGGATGCATTCCCTACCCAAACTCTTCCCGAGTCCTTCGGGCGTTCATGATTCCTGGACTACACATTGATTCCCTGAACCGAAGGGAACTAAATGAAACACTGCATAATGAAGGCAGCATATCTTCTTACACTAAGCCAGAAATCCAATTTTATATCCGTCATATTGTTCATTATGAATTTATTTTTAGTCTGAGAAATAAGTCAACTAATCTCTGGTTTTATTCAGTCGAAGTCTCATAGAAGTTAACGTTGCACTCAAGATCTATCTATCTATCTATCTATCTATCTATCTATCTATCTATCTATCTATCTATCTATCTATCTATCTATCTATCTATCTATCTATCTATCTATCTATCTATCTATCTATCTATCTATCTATCTATCTGTCTGTCTGTCTGTCTGTCTGTCTGTCTGTCTGTCTGTCTGTCTGTCTGTCTGTCTGTCTGTCTGTCTGTCTGTCTGTCTATCTATCTATCTATCTATCCCTCGCTCCAGAATACTCGGCCT
Organism: Lumbricus terrestris; assembly: GCA_949752735.1. NCBI lineage: Eukaryota > Metazoa > Annelida > Clitellata > Crassiclitellata > Lumbricidae > Lumbricus > Lumbricus terrestris. The sequence continues at coordinate 19,332,141 of OX457047.1, read as the reverse complement.
ATTGGCCCCCGAACTTCTGGATGTACTCGCCTTCTCGTTTTGTTGGCCATGTCGTTTTTTTGTTGGCTTTCCAGTCTAAACGTAGGCTATAGGACACACTTCTTTCAAGCACTTGCCCTCCATAAGATTATTCTCTGACTTCCTGACCAATTGGATATGAGTCTCGATTATTCATTCATTCATTCCGAGAATTTACATAGCGGCGATGATAGCGCGTCATTATGACACCTACTCGGAGGCGGTCCCAGACCAGTCACAGCTACAAAAGTAAGATTTCAGCGACTTAGAAAAAGCAATCGAGCATAACCTATATAATTATGGCCATCAATCGCAAGTCTAACAGCTAGTCTCTGCTCGTAGTAGGCATTATTCCAACAGTGAATCTCCGTTTAGAATAGCCAATTATGTCTGATCTTCGACGACACACTGATATAAGGAGTTGGGCATGGAGGAAACTTTCCTCTTCACCCGTGGCAATGTTGTCAATCAACTTCCTATGAATTATAATCCATGGAAAAAAATTAGCAGATGCTTTGTATAAAACCTCAAAATAACGAGCTGCAGAGCAAGTGATTTTTTTATTTCTTGTATCAAAAGGTCGAATATTGTTCAAAAGGTGATAGTCGGTAAAAACTATAAAACTATCTTGATCGTAATAATGATTATCTCTGAATTCGATTAAGCATAACTCAAAAGCTAAGCGAAGAGACCAACTTTGTCACGGCCCTCAAGGGCGCTGCGTGGTGTCAGAGATACCCAGTAGAGATCAATCAATCAATCAATCAATCAATCAATCAATCAATCGTAATTTATATAGCGCCCCTTCAAGGTACCTACTGAGAGGCGCTACAGAGATACCCAGTAGAGATACCAGTGTCAGAGATACCCAATCAAATTCTCTTGTTTTGTGACAAGCACAGAAGAAAAGCAACAGACACAAACAAAACATTCAACCGTAAATAAATCACCAATCACCTTGCTACACAGCAGACTAATACTAGATCCGTATGACATTTTTGTCAGCATGTCATTTCACGTTTTAACGGACAAATTTGTTACAAGTCCAAGTACAAAAAGCGATTAAAAATGGCAACAAAAAGCAAAAGAATATACTTACATATTCACACTTACTTACTTCCTCACTAATGCCACTGCTATTTTAATCAGAAATTTTGCATCGTCGCCACTTCGTTAACTAATTAGTGTTGTTATTTACTATGGCTAAGCACGGAAGCCACTGTACGTCATACCACGTGATTAGTACCTACCATGCATGCGTGTCTTAATGTTTAGAAGCGAGGAGGTCATCAAGCGCTGACTAAGCCCTAAGCATCAAGCGCTAACTGAGCATCAAGCAATAGCGTCGACCTTGGCGAACGCCCATTGGGGCTGTGTTGACCTTGAGAGGTCATGTGCTTCCATCTCCACTGGTTGGATCTGGACGAAGGACTTCGAAGGATTCGATGTCATCTGGATTATCGGACAACGATCGTTCTGTTGCTCTGTTGCTTCGTCGATGTTGTTCTCACCGCCAGGAGGACAACAACACCATCGACAGCGTTCAGGTAACCCTCACCTGCTTTGGGATGGCGCCTACGATCACCGAATTTCGATTCGTCATTGTTATGATAGTAATAGTAAATCATTGTCATCGTTGTCGTCGTCGTCGTCGTCGTCGTCATCATCATCATCATCATCGTCGTCGTCGTCGTCGCCGTCGTCGCCGTCGTCGTCGTCATCATCATCATCGTCGTCGTCGTCGCCATCGTCGTCATCATCATCGTCATCGTCATCGTCATCGTCGTCGTCGCCGTCGTCGTCATCATCGTCATCGTCGTCATCGTCATCGTCGTCGTCGCCGCCGTCGTCGTCGCCGTCGTCATCCTCATCATCATCATCCTCATCATCATCATCATTATCATCATCATCGTAACATGATTACATAATAACATAATTATTTCTGATTGCGCGAAACTTAAAATCTCACAAAGAAATTCGTTTCTTTGTGTTGAATTTGAATTCAAGTGGTGCGGTAAATATTATGACCACAGAAACAAGATAATTATATGGTTTTCTTCAGTAAACTAGATTGAATCTATTTGTCTTCCTTGGATATCCCCCCCCTCCGAACACAGATTCAACATAGAAAAACCTCTGTTTTTTTAAGGCCGCGTAATAAAACTTATCGACTGCAATTCAACCTCTTCATCGATTGAGTTGAGCGTAAAACTGAAGTAGGAATTTTTCGTTCAGTGAATAAAGCAGTGATGGAGAATCGCAGATGGGTGGGTTGGTGGGTTGGTTGTGGGTGGGTGGGTGGGTAGACCACTTGGCCAGGGAAACGTCTTCCTCTTCAAGCTTATCTATCAACTGCATAGGAGCGGCAGAAGGTCAGCCCAACAGTCGCCACGGAGATTCTATTCTCTGGTTGCTGTTGTTGATGTTGCTGTTGTTGATGTTGCTATAGTTGCTGTCGTCTTTGCTGTTGTTTTGCTGATATTGTTGATGCTGTTGCTGTTGTCATCGTTGTTGTTACTGTGGCTGTTGTTGTTGTTACTGTGGCTGTTGTTGATGTTGCTCTTGTAGCTGTTGTTGTTGCTACTGCAGCTGTTGCGGTACCGATACTGTTATTTGATGCTGTTGCTGCTGAATGCTGATGTTGCTGCTATTGTTGATGCTGCTCTTGTAGCTGCTGCTGCTATCATTGCTGTTGCTGTTGCTACTGCTGTTGCTATCGCTGATTTTTCTGCTGATGCTGTTGCTGCCACTGCTCCTATTAATGTAGATGTCATACATGTAGCTGTTGCTGTCGTTGTTGTTGCTGCTGATGCTGTTGATGCCGCTCTTGTAGCCGTTGTTGCTGTTGTTGATGCTACGCTTGTAGCTGCTGTTGCTGTTTCTACTAGGCCCTACTGTTATTGTTGCCGCAAGCGCGACTTACCTTATTAGTCACGGCGCCTGAAAATATCGTCCGCATCCAGGCACAAGAGACAGAACACGAGCGAATTTAATTGCGTCATCGGTATCTGGATGGATGCTGCAAAACGTGTCGACAGCGGTGGTCACTTGTAATATATAGGCACAATAGGATGGGACTATAATTATTACAAGGTAGAGAATTTTTAACCCTTTACCGACCGAGGCTATTATAAAGATTTTCCATACCGTCCACTACACTTTGGATTGCAAATTAAACTGAAATGCTCGTTAATGCTTCGAATTCAACTATAAACAATCAATCTATTCACCGCCAAACAATCACTACTTGCATGTGTGCATGTGCATTTATTATAGCGCTCCTTCAAGATTGCTATTCAGAGGCGCTCCCGACCATACAGCGCGGACACTGAATCGAAGTTTCACGCTGATGCGCATGAGCAATTGCGAGTGAAGGACTTGCTCAAGGTCCATATACGAGACTCAATAAAATCGCATTTTTTAAACTTTTGTAGCCTAGCGTTATGTTTTTGATTCGTCAAACACCAGTGGGTGCATGGTCTCAATAAAAGTGGTATAATTTTTTTCTGTTTGGAATATTTTTGTGAAATGTAGCCATTGCGCGTAAATATAAATTGCCTTTAAGCCTGTAAACTGTCATTTTAAAATTCTTACTCCTGGCCAAGATATTGGCAAAATACCTTAGGGATGCTTTTCTTGGCCCACCCTGTACATGTATATAAATGCGTGCATGTGTATATTTTGACTGTAGACAAGGATTAATGCGAGACCTAATGAGAAATTACGAGCAAGTACCTCCACCTGGCGGTAAGTATACAAGCTATTGATTGCATGGTGAAGTATTTGCTTCTTAGAACTGCAATTCGGCCAGCGTGTTTTTGTTGGAGTAGCCATCTTTCAATGGTTGACTTGGAGCAATGTGGTTAACAGCTGGAAAAGTTACTCGCTTTTGTTATAGGCCTACGAGGAACAACAGGAAAGGGTGACCGCAGTTTATCAGTCTTTCACCATTGCCTCTTCATGTGTCTCAATGTCTGTCTGTTTGGTCTGGTCTGGTCTGGTCTGGTCTGGTCTGTCTGTCTGTCTGTCTGTCTGTCTGTCTGTCTGTCTATCTATCTGTTAGTATCCTCTTCCCTCACAGCGTTTTGTTACCGCAGCTAATGGCAAAGTACGTATGTGCATGTGTAATTGTGCATGTGTGTGTGTGTGTACGCGTGTGCTAGTACTAATTTAGTTTAGCAATTGAGAATTAAATTCATGCTGTTGCATTAATCTTTTTGTGAGCTACTAGCAGGATTGTTATCCCTTCTGGGCCCTCTGGGGGCCTCCTGTTGCTTGCATTCCAATATTTTCCTTAAATTTTTATTTTTGCTGTGGCTATGTTTGTGTAGGCTACATATTTTGTTATGTATGTATGTATGTATGTATGTATGTATGTATGTATGTATGTATGTATGTATGTATGTATGTATGTATGTATGTATGTATGTATGTATGTATGTATGTATGTATGTATGTATGTATGTATGTATGTATGTATGTATGTATCTATGTATGCATGTATGAATGTATGTATGTATGTATGTATGTATGTATGTATGTATGTATGTATGTATGTATGTATGTATGTATGTATGTATGTATGTATGTATGTATGTATGTATGTATTGTATGTATGTATGTATGTATGTATGTATGTATGTATGTATGTATGTATGTATGTATGTATGTATGTATGTATGCATGTAATATGTATGTAGGTATGTATGTATGTATGTATGTATGTATGTATGTTTGTATGTATGTATGTATGTATGTATGTATGTATGTTTGTATGTATGTATGTATGTATGTATGTATGTGTGTATGTATGTATGTATGTATGTATGTATGTATGTATGTATTTATGCAGGGGCGGATAAAGAAATCTTCGAAGGGGGCCAAAATTTTCGGTGATCTTTGCCAAAAAATCTGATGACTTTTTTAGTCATCAGTCTTCCTGGTAGCAGACCAGAATCTCAAGCGCAATAATATACCATGGCCATGACCTCTCTAGTATCCTACTTTTTTCTCTCCCGCTGCTTTGATTTAATGGCTTGTTGAAACCAAAGGGGGGCCACGTCCCATGCACTTTTTAAATGGGGGATGGCCGGATTGGCCCCTGCATGGATCCGCCCCTGTATGTATGTATGTATGTATGTATGTATGTATGTATGTATGTATGTATGTATGTATGTATGTATGTATGTATGTATGTATGTATGTATGTATGTATGTATGTATGTATGTATGTATGTATGTATGTATGTATGTATGTATGTATGTATGTGTGCATGCATGCATGTATGTGTGCATGCATGCATGTATGTATGCATGCATGCATGTATTACGTATGTATGTTTGTATGTTTATATGAATGTATGCATGTATGATTGCATGTATCATGCATGCATGCATGCATGTATGTATGTTTGTATGTCTATATGTATGTATGCAGATGTATATATCTGTGAGCATGTATGCGTTTATCAAGGCACTTAGTAGTATTCATTTACTACAAGAATTCAATATGGCATGTGCACCACTCAAGTGAGAGCGGCTCCCAGTCCAGCCACGGCAATAAAGATAAGACGTCAGGAAATAGTAAAACGCAGCTGTCTTGCTTCTGCTGGGCAGCAACCAGGCGCATCTCCAGCGGGAGTCCAGTCAAGATGGAGGTCCCGACATTTGAGAAGACCCGACGCTGTTTAATTGAGTAGGGGTGCGTGGGATCGAGAGTTCGCTCCCCGCTGAGGATCGTATGACCCGGCTGAGTATATGCGGGAGCGATATACCAAGAAGGCGCGGCCAAACCAGAAGACCTCACAGGAGATGCGTTGCGAGGCAGGGAGCCAGCGCAATACATCGTGCATGTTAGCTTAATCGCTGACTGCAGATGCGCATTTATGTTGCGCTCGATGATGAGGCGCAGTATATTCTATAGTCCTACTATTCGTAGTCACAGCGTTGGAAACCCTGTTGCCTGTAAAACTATACATGTATGCAGTGGCGTAGACAAGGGGGGTTTTGGGGGTTAACGCCCCCCCCCCATTGGCCACGGAAAAGTTTCTTTAGAGCTTAATTATCCACTTAAATAATAAAAAACAAAGCAATTGCTTGTAGTAGCAATTGTTTTTCTTACTTTATTCCCTTTGTTACTTTATTCTTTTTTATTTACTGTAATACTGTTGGGTTGGTGTCAGAAAAGGGCATCCGGCCAGGCCATAGAAAACCCAAACAACCTCTATCAAAATTCCTGGCTACGCCACTGCATGCATGTAACACGGTGAACTAGCAGAGTTCAAACAAACAGCCAAAATACAAGGATTAATATTAAACCTAATGCATAATGCCTAGTATTATGCCTAATGCCTAGTATACCATGCTGTGCCTAATGCCTAATAAATAGGACTCGATACTAAAAATTACTGCAACAGTAATGACGACGCAGATGGTCTTAGTGTCGATTTTTGTTGGGGGGGGGATAAACATTGAAGGAGGGGATGAGGAGGAGAAGGGAGAAGGGGTAGGAAAAGGATGACGTAGCCGCGTTGTTATTATTTACAGGAGCCACTGTTGTGGAGTTGGGAGTCTACATCAACAGCTTCTACGCCATCAGCGAACAGACAATGGCAAGTATAGAGTTACTATTAAAAAGAACCGTCTCATCTAAGCTCATAACTTTTATAGCGCATTTCTATGCGGCACCTGGCATTAATCGGCGGTGCACAAAAAACGCTACTCTCAATGCCATAATCTGCACGTAAAGACTTCTAGCGAGGACGGTGGTGACGAAGCATGTTAAAAGACGAGATCATTAACGCTGCTGCATCACAACAGTAGCAGCTGTAACTGTTGATACTTTAGAGTGCACGCAATTTTAATTGTAGTCCTACATGTATGTCTTATATATAGGCGTACGACTGGGGCTTACTGCTGCTGCTGCTGCTGCTGCCGCTACTACTACTACTACTACTACTACTACTACTACTACTACTACTACTACTACTACTACTACTACTACTACTACTACTACTACTACTACTACTACTACTACTACTACTACTACTACCACTACCACTACCACTACCACTACCACTACCACTACCACTACCACTACCACTACCACTACCACTACCACTACCACTACCACTACTACTACTACTACTACTGCTGCCACTGCCACTGCCACTGCCACTGCCACTACCACTACCACTACCACTACTACAACTGCTACTGCTACTACTACTACTACTACTACTACTACTACTACTACTACTACTACTACTACTACTACTACTACTACTACTACTACTACTACTACTACAACTGCTACTGCTACTGCTACTACTATTGCTGCTACTACTACTACTACTGCTGTAGTAGTAGTAGTAGTAGTAGTAGTAGTATGCGGTGATATTCCGCGGTATAACTTTTCCAGCACTGAATCTCAACGACAAATATATAGGTGCCGTATATATTGCGCTAATTTATGATTACACTTCCAAAAGACTAGAGACGGGTTCTGTAAAGCTGTCTGCACTGAATACCACCGATAGGCTATGTGAACCGTTGCGAGATAAGGGAACACACGCAACTTAAGCAAGTTGGAATAAACGAAGGAAACCGGTCTTATGTTTGGCCTGGTATGGCTGGCATTATACATATTATGTAATAACAACTTATGTTGGCACAACAGTGAAAAGTTTAGGCTAAGTCAGCAAGGTAGCTTAGTGCTAGGTCGTAAAGTTCCTGCGTAGGCTACATGCACCACGAGCTTTAAAGCGAACCGAAGTTGGAAAAGATAACCAGTGAAAATTCCGCAGACATCGTGAACGCAACAGTACACTGAAGAGTGAAGATAACGCTGCAGAACAAGGCAGAGCAGTGCAAAAAGTTGCATGCATTACTGATTGCAAGGTGTCATAAAGAGGAAACGGGGTATTAATCTGCAATAATTATTACAACAGGCCCATATATATTTTTATTTGGCCGCGCTGAGGTTGGGAGCGCCTCTGAGTAGTCCCTTGAAGAGGCGCTATATAAATGCATGTAATGAATGAATGTATATTAATTTTATTGTACAGGCGTGATTGTATAATAAGTGAAAGTGAATGGGCAGGTGCACGTAGCACGCATGAACAGCACCAAGCGCTAATGACAGAGGTACATGTATAAACCTATAATAGATCGAAGAGTCTTCATGTAAAAGTAGCAGGATCGTACAATATTCGTAATGTAAGATTCTGGTGCTGACCTTGAATCAAGGGCCACGTCTGGGTAAGGAACGTGAAGCACCGGTTGAACCTGCATATCCTGCAGTACAGGAAAAAAAGATTGCTAGGGATATTGCTTCTTGGAGAACCACGCCAAGAACCTCAGTTTGGCTCATGCTAGGACTTAGTCGATTTCGAGGCATTCAACCAAGTGCTGCTCAGTGGCTTTCGCAGTCTCTAACAGGTTTCTTGGAAAACTAATTAATATAAGCCATTATTAGCACTGGGCTAGTGCCCGACGTCTGTTGTAACGGAGCAGTATGGAAAATAGTCATAATTTATTGCAGCAGGAATAAATTAATAAGTTCCTTGCCATATGTTACTGCACCATTTTGTTGAGATTACTGAAACTGCAACTTAATTCATGATGCAATTTTAGCACAGGCTGCAAACAATCAAATCGTACTTAAATTTTCTTAAATTCTGATCTTTGTAATTTAACAAAAATAAATTATAACTCCGTCAATGTTCCTGCGTAGGATTATTCGCTGAGCATCTATCTGAGGCAGCGCTGGAACGACAGTCGGCTCCAGTTCGATGTCCTCAAGTACGGACCGAAACCTCGGATTAAGCTGGAGGACAACATGTGGACGCATCTCTGGACCCCGGATGTCTTCTTCCGCAACGAGAAGAAAGCCTCCTTCCACACCGTCACCACTCCCAACCGTCTCATCTTTCTGTACAGCATGGGTACTCTGTGGTATGTCGTCAAGTAAGTGGACCGTAATATACCATTGCCATAGACCTTAGTCCTTCCCTTCAGGACTGCATATCGGGCAATGCAGCTTTTCTGAGTTTCTTTTGCATTTTGTTTTTTAGTTGAGTGGAATGCGAGCTCACCGCAGAACCCTCCTCCTTTGTACTGACATGGGACGAGCATTGATTACCCATATGCATGGTAACCGGGGGCGGAGTTTAATATGCTATATTACCACTTTAAATAATAAATAATACTTTTAAATATTACTCTTGGTATAGACCTACTAAAGGCTAGTATACATTAATCATTGTAACACAATGTATTAATATAATCTACCGCATAGGCTACCACTTTTAATCTACAATAGCGTGCGTATATAGCCAATCGAAGAGAAATGCCACGAATTCCTGAACCAACGAGCATTGATCGAGCCTGAGCCACAGCAGTTCTAGAGCGAGGAACCAAAAGGTCAAGTCTGTTGGAGAAACGAAGTGGATAGAGAGGGATGAAGCTGAATGAGGACGAAGTTAGTTATAGTTAGTTATTTCTCCATTTCTATAGCACCCCTTCAAGCTCTCTCCTCAGAGGCGCTCCCGACTACAGCGCGGACACTGCATCGGAGTTTCACGCCGAAGCGCCCAAGCAATTGCGAGTGAAGGACTTGCTCAAGGTCCCTACGCGGCGACTTGAGGTGGATTCGAACCTCGAACCTTCCGGCTTCAAGGCAACGACGCCACCCCTACACCACCGCGCCCCTTGTTGTGCAAGAGTATTCCAAGTCTTGGGAGCAGAAACTAGAACGATCAAGGCGATCAGCAGAACGCATTGATCGAGATAAAGATGCAGATGCAGATGCAGATGAAGATGCAGATGCAGATGAAGATGCAGATGAAGATGCAGATGAAGATGCAGATGAAGATGCAGATAGCTGCTTTTGCGTATGAAGATCGAGTAGGCTTATGTTGACATTCGCGTTATCACGCAGGTCTAAAATAATCTAAATATCTAATCAAAAGCTAAACGTAAACAAGACCACAGATTGCATGAGTCACACGCACAGACAAAACAAATGAACCATGCAGTTACACTCATGATAACCCATATGATCTTTTTAATCTGTTGCTGTTTTGATGTTTTAAGAATTACGACGACACTATCCTGTCCCATGAAGCTTCAGAAATATCCGTTTGATACGCAGGAGTGTCCAATGATATTTGAAAGCTGTAAGTAACTAAGTATACTAAAAAGATATATAATTATGCACATTTATCATATTAATATAATTATCGAATCCTTAGGCCTATATACAATGTCTCTACTTGCATGGAAAAAATCCCAAAGATCGGATTTGCTCACGCTCAGACACGCACTCGCGCGCGCACACCCACCTACACACACACACACACACACACACACACACACACACACACACACACACACATCCACTCACACACCCTTCCACCCACACACACACGCACACACAATACTTATCCACCCAAAGTACAGTTATTCTGCGAGATGAACCTTACACATCATCAGATACGAAACGATATAATATATTTTTTGCAATTCTTATAAATTAATTAATTATTTATATTTCTCTTTAATTCTGTTCGTCAGTCGGCTACAAGACAGACACGATCATCTTCAAGTGGCTTCCGTCGCCCGTTGAGTTTGAGCCTGGCCTTGAACTGCCACAGTTCTTCCTCGTCAACTATCAATTGAAAGAGTGCAATCAAAACTCCTCTGCAGGTAAAAAAACCACAACCGGAAATGATGTCATCAGGGAATCGTAATGCAGGTAACATCTGAGGTGCATAGCTAGGCTTACCTGACGCAGATATTCTGATACCAAAACAGTGGAAGGCGGGCTTCTCCTCTACTCATCCTGGTAACCTCTCTAGGTAGGCTTCTTTCACCCCTGCATTGTGCTACTGAAATATATCACTGCATTGCATTATATCAGTGTAGGCTAATCGTAATCGCAGGCGACTACGATTACTGTGATTATAATACATTACTGTAAAACTGTATTGTATTGCATTTTACTGTGAAGTCTCGATATTATCATGAGGTTTATGGTCTTTCCTTGCATACTTTGATTCATCGCTTGGTAACCATTTAGGCTACATTCGATATTGATCATGTACAATATACATGTATGCACACTTGTTATAGCGCCCCTTAAAAATGTCTACTCAGAGGCACTACCGATTACCGGTACAGCGCTGACACCGAATCGGAGTTTCACGCCGAATCGCGGGAGCAATATTATTGCGAGTGAAGGACTTGCTCAGGGTCCCTATGCGGCGGCTCGAGGCGGATTCGAACCTGCAGCCTTTCGGCTCCGAGGCACCGAACATACCCCTACAACACCACGCCCCACATGATAAATTTGATAATGATATGTTTTAGATCGGAGGCGTCTCTGTTGAGTTTCTGTCTCGAACTGTCGCTTTATGAATGCTCGATTACAATTGCCACAACTATTCCTGTCATGTGGTGTAGTGGGTAAGCTTGTGTTCGTTGCCTTGCAGCCGGAGTGTTGCAGGTTCGAAACCACCTCAAGCCGCCGCGTAAACATATATAGGAACCTGGAGCAAGTCCTTCACTCGCAATTGCTCGTGAACGCCTCTGTGTAGTGAACTTGTGGTTTGAGATGTGGCTTGAGAAGGAGAAATGTGGATGAAAGGTAGCACCAAGATTGCGGGCAGGAACGTCAGAGGCAAATGTATGCGATGAAGCAATGCCTTAGTACTATAGGCCTACTATAGCAGCCAGGATTTTATTGTGGTTGTTGTTTACTCGACCAAGCCGACAATCACCCGAATCAACTGACTAAGGGGTTTGGAGGATGACTTAATCTATTGTAAAATGTCACATAGAAATAAGAGCTTCAAAAATGAAACGAAGTGCGCTATAGAAATTAATTAAAATGTTGATTATTATACAGGTCTCGCTCCGTGCCTTAGCTTAACGTTCACACTGAAGCGCAACATCGGTTACTACATGATCCAGCTGTACATCCCATCGATCCTCATCGTCATCCTCTCCTGGGTCTCCTTCTGGCTGAACATCGACGCCGCCCCTGCCCGCGTCTCCATCGGCCTCCTCACCGTCCTGACGACGACAACGATGAGCACCGCCGCCCGCGACCAGCTGCCCCGCGTCTCCTACATCAAAGCCATCGACGTCTGGATGTCCGCCTGCCTACTCTTCGTCTTCTCCTCCTTCCTCGAGTACGCCGTCGTCAGCGTCTTCAGTCGCAAGCGGTTCACGTCATCGTCGACGTCACCGATGACGTCATCGTCGACGACGACGATGATGACGACGACGATGATAGCGACGGCGGCGTCGACGAGCAGCGCCAACTTCCTTCGGTCTGCGCCGACGAAAGCGGTCGCCAGGTTCACGCAGAAGGACGTCCAGATGGAAATGGTGGGCTCCTCGATCATTTCTTTTTCATATTTTAAATAGGTTCATGTAAGGATGTGAAATAATCAACGGCATAGCTGTGGTGTCGGGACCTTTACGTGTCACTTACGGCCAGGGTTAGGCGTCGTGACGGCCATGGGCGCCCGCACATAGGGGCAAGGGGGGGCACTTGCCCCCCCCTGGAAAATTGAAACCTATTTTTCTAACTACTACTTTTGGGGTTTAAGAAATTTCTTCCCATTGAAATACTAATGTTACGAATGATACACTTCAATGAAAGTCAGAAATTTAAGTAATGAAATCTCTTTAGAAATAAAGAAGCTCTTAATTTTCTGCCTTGCAATTTTTCAAGCTCTTGCTGAAAACGGTAACAATGACTTTTAACCCTCCCGTGGGTGCCCATACAAATAGTATCCCTGTCGATTATGGCCTACTTGTCGGGAATCTCGCTGTAAGCTAATGAAATTTTTCACAACTACGCAAAAATTAATTATCAATAAATTACACTAATGTAAAAATTTGAAATTTATCAACAGCCCATTGAAATTAAGTAATGGAGATCTACATATTCACCAGCGTTATAATGGAATCAAGTCTGCTTTAAGTCAGGCTGCATTTTGTCCATTTTGCATGCTGCCAACTAGTACAGAATTTAGGTAGGTCTAGCTGTAGAAAAACTTGGATAATTGACTCTGGTTATCACGCCTCGAGATTTTCTCCCAAAACCAACGTCTCCTCTGTTCAAAAGAGTTGATACCCCATTCTTCTGATCCTCGGGATCCTCCACCTTCCTAAACGACATCTGCAATAACATCTGACCCGCTGGATACAGGACTCGGACCTCTTTCTTGACTGCCCTTTGAACAGCCTGATGACTTGATGCAGCGCTTCTGAATAAGCTGGTGCCCTACAATTGACTTTGGAGTGGCACTTTAGAATTTAGAAATAACGATTAAAATATAAAAGTAACTTGATCGAGCACTTGCTTCTTTAAAACTGATACCTGTTTCTCGTTCATTTATTCATTCATTCATTATATAGGCTAGCACCCCTTCAAAAACCTACTTTTTAACATTCTACTTTTGATTTTTAATAAATTTCTTCGTTCTAAGTAAACTATTCATATTGAAAATGATAGGCCTACACCAAATGAAACTGAGAAATATGCATTAAGAAAACCCTTTGAAAAGTACCCATATTCTCACTTTCCAGCTTTGCAATTTTTAAGCTCTTGCGACTAGGAAATTTAACCGTGACCAACTTAAAAATTTTGCCCCCCCCTGCAAAAATTTCTGCGGGCGCCCATGGTGACGGCCGATTAGGGTTAATTAAGGTCAGTGTTGTCATTAGATATTACGGAAAATTTTAAGAGAAAAACTAAAAAGTCATAAGATTTTTAACGTAGAGAATTTGCTAGAATTGTCTCGTGGGGGGGGGGGGTCGTGAGAGAAAAATTTACCGGACGAAAGGGTATCGTCGGTGTCTGGCTCCGTGATTGTTGCCGTCCCCCCCCCCCCCCCCAAACGCCCATTTTTAACGCCCCCTCCCAGAAACCTTGTTATGCTTGCATGGGAATTATATAGTAGTAGGCTGAAAAGATCGATTCTCTTGATCTTAGCATGTGTGCTTGGTTCATGTGAATTGCAATCGTAGGCTAAAATCTCAGATTTCTAAAGCGCCACTGGCCCACTGAAAAGCCAAGCGCACGGGGCCCCAGCTTATTCACGAGTGCTGTGAACATCTAGAACCCAGCTATACTGGTATAGGCTACATACATGTAGGCCTATCTGACGTCAATGTGTGGTTGGTTTAACCGATGCTGCGATATTCAAGATAAACGAAACTGATATCGATCGACAATTATTGAGACAGCGAAGAATACCGAAAACCGAAGATTAAGAAAGCAAAGTTCGGTGTTCTCAGAAAGCAGGCATAGGCCTATCAAAATGTTAGTTTCCCCTCACGGATATTTTGTTTATAGCCTATGCGTAGGCCTACTTGCTACAGCGCCCTTCAAGCTCTATAGGCTAGGACTACTCGGAGGCGCTCGATCCCGACTACAGCGCGGACACTGTATCGGAGTTTCACGCCGAAACACTGCAGCAATTGCGAGTGAAGGACTTGCCCAAGGTCCTTTCACGGCGATCGACTTGAAGTGGATTCGAACCTGCAACCCTCCGGTTGCAAGGTAGGCCTATATTGTGTATCATTCGCTGAGCAATGAGCATAGGCCTACTGTAGCAGTGTGAAACTCTCATTCAATCTGGTTGTCTGTCTGTCTGTCTGTCTGTCTGTCTCTCTCTCTCTCTCTCTCTCTCTATATATATATATATATATATATATATATTAGGGCGCCCGTTAAAAATTAAATTCCGAATTTCCTGTGTGGTACCCTCTCATTTTGTTGTCTATCATGAGAGAAGTTCCAGGTAATTTTTTAAGAATTTTAGATGCATGTTTAGAGGGAGCTCAACGTATGTGAAGTTGGCAAAATACTTTCCGACAGCATGTTTTTCTCACTTATTTCACAAATATTTAATCACTCAAACCTTTTCCTATGCAGTATCTACACAACACTGTCAAATGTTAATCATAACTGAACTATTCAGAATATTAAAAACGAAACTGCCATAGCAAAGTCCAGGCAGCAGAGTTTTTCATTTCTTGAAGCAGTCAGTCACTAGTTATCAGTGTCCTTTGTAGTTGTATCATCGCCGACAAGCAGTGACTTTCTGGCTTCTGGGAACTTGGCTCTGTGGCTTGAGACAACCAGCAGCAGATATTGCTTCTGTTCCTCACTTGTTGTAATGGAGGTGTTGAAGTCCTGTATCAGCTTGACAGCTCGCTCTGCTCGGTTATTTACCACTGCCAGGCTGTTAACATATTTCTTGTTTAGCTGGAAATCTTCAAGGATCTGCCACTTGTCTGGATCTTCCTGTTCGAGGAAATCAGCATTCAGTCCAAGTATGTGAAAGAAAGACATGGTACTGTTTGTAACAAAGTCATCAAGTTCCTTTTCAAGAATGGCACATGGCTCCATCTGGATTCTTTTAGGTGGATTTTCGGAACCTTGCTTCTTTAGAGCGCTGATCATTTTCCTTTTGGTGTTGCTGTTTACAGCATTATCAAAGAATGCAAGGGCAATTAGTTCTTCATTCAGGTACCATAAATGTCTCAGGAATGATTTGACTGCCACACCCGAAATGCCCTTGTTGATCATCTCGTACTTCTTCGCTAACTTCAGAAAGTGAAGATCATTGGCTGGTGCAGTTGCTGGACTTGGGCATAATGTCCAAGCTTTTGTGTGCAGCAGGCAGCAAAACAGGCTCATATCTCTCAATGCGGCTTCTTCACGAGCTGTTAATCTGAATTGCTTCTTGAACATCCAAATTTTTACACAGTACAGCAACTTGGCCATCCATCGTGCTCTGTGCATAGCTCCAGGGGCCATAAATCGAACACCCCGTGGTGGAGTATCGCCGAAAAAGACTACCGTCAAATCTAAAAGTTCACGGTAATCATCACGCGTGTTCTGACCGGACAGAAGAACTTGCTTTGCAAAAGTGACAACATCGTCCTTCAATCCGACAAGTTTCGTAAGGACTTCAAAACAGATAGGGTCATCAATTGCAGTCTGATATTGGCTTCTGTCAATTTGAGGCCAGGTGTCATGAAAACGCTTGAATAATCCAATGTCAGGTCCAGATGATGGACCAAAACAGTGTTTGAACACATCTCCGACTACAATTTCGTGCACTTGGTGTCGGCATGCCAGGTTCAATAGATTCCTGCTAAGTTTTGTTTCTATCAAACCACAAGCTCCACGTTGTCTGCCAGTATTGGATGCTGTAGTATCGAAGCACATGGCCTTGACCTGATTTTCTACTCTCCACTCTTGCAGAATTGTGGCAACAGCATCACTAGTTGCTTCACCAGTACCATTCAGAAGCTTTGGCACGCCAAGAAGCTGCTCCACATGCAAACCTGATACCAAAACTGGTAACCGGTCAACCCGCTCACTACCTACAATATCCGGTAACATCTTGCCATCCCAATGTACGACTAGAGGCACGGATGGTTCGAAAAGCGCTTTTCCAGCTTGAGCGGTATGTTGACGAAACTTTAGTCTTGCTGTTCTGATGAATTCAGGATTGACTTTGAAATTAGAAGTGTCATGTCCAAGGCTCCTTGTAGTCTCAGCAAGAATAAATGTTGCAGTACGGTTGCTGACATTGGCTCGATCAAGTGCAGCACTTAACTCTGCTGTAACAATAGGCACCGACCCTCGCTTGGTAATTCTACGTGAGCAGCATGGTTCTAAATTAGACTCGACTTCAGCAGCTGCAGTGGTCAATTCATCTTCAATGTCATCATCTGCCCGAACTGTGATATTCTCCCTTTTTCTTTCATCTTCTTTACTTCTCAGATAGTCCTCACGCTTCAGTCTCTTTACCTTTCTGTCCTCTCTGCTAGCCAATGCTGCGTCCACACTACCCATATAGCCTATGCGTGGACCACGTTGGTCTTCCAAGAAAAACCTGTCTTCAGCAATGGTGATCATTGACATGGCATCTGCATGTGCTACATCAAAAAGCTTTTCTAAATCTCCAATCAGAGTAGTTTCATTGGCTATCTGGGTCTCAGTTCTGCGATGCATGTTCTTCCACAGTTTATGCCATCTATAAAACATGTCTTCCAGCTTTTCAATGGCATTGCGTTCAAGTGTTGTTGGAATACGGGCCATTGACCATAAGCGAAGAACGTCACGCACAGCAAACCTTGAACTGTCTCTGACTGTCTTAGCAAGAATTTTGTGCTGATGGAAAAACACGGATAGCACCTGACGGTAGGTTGGAAGCTTCATTCCATGTATTTCTTCTGATGCCGGACCAATCAGCCAAATGTCAGTGGAACTACGTGTGACTGTTAAAAGCCGGAAAGCAGCTATTTCTGCCATGCTTTCTATTGGCAATTGACTGATCTAAGATGTAAATCCAACAGACTAACAGCAAAGGTAAGCGATATCAGTGATTCAGAAATAGTTTCTATAATGTGACACATTAAATACTGGTACAACTCCATCATTCAAACAATGCACACCCTGCTTAACAAAAGGCTTGCTTAGTTATTTTTACCAAAAAGATTGCAGCCAAATGAAAGTGATAGTGCAGAATATTAATTGCACAATTAACAGATATGCTAGATTTACACTGCTTGTAAATACAGTATGCCTACTGCAATGGACATTGGCCATTATAAGCAAAAACCTTTAAAAAAATCCGTTTGTTAAAAATTGCATTTTTATGCACTTTTAAATATAATTTCTTCACAACTTGGTGATTATTGTGGTTTTAAAACAGTCCTACACACCAAGTCATTGTTAAATTACCTGTAGATCAAAAACTTAGCAACCAAGGGACCAATGCCCGCAGGTGCCCGTTTGTTGTTGGGTTACAAAAAAAGGACTCGTTTCTATACCTGATGTAGCTGAAAGAATCAGATGATAAAATATGTTCACTGATAGAGTAGCAGTAATATTAAATCACATTAATCAGGCTGAATAAATTAATAGCACAGTAAAAAGCATGCATAATGTGAAGCAACATGCAGTACACAAAGAAAATGGAAGAAGTACGAAAGATTGCGATAGGCCTACAGCAGAAACTTTAGTCATGTGGAGCAACCAATAAATATTAACATAAAATTCTGAAATTTCACACTGTTATTGTACTGAATAGGTGTAACAACTTCAGAGGGTACCGCATAGAAAATTACGAATTTCAAATTTTTTCATTAGCTTAACGGGCGCCCTAATATATATATATATATATATATATATAATATGTATAATATTGTATAGGCTATGTAAAAAATGTGCATATATATATAATTTTGTATATATATATATGTATATATATATATATATATATATATATATATATATATATATATATGCCCAACGGCTAGCTTACATGCAATGCAAATGCAAATACTTAAGCCTATAATATGGCCTAACTTTCATCAAGTCACTGCGTGTTCTGCGAGGTTATCTTTACCACATAATCACGTTGGCATCGATATTTATATTTATAAACCGATCCGAGTTGTTTGCTTTCATTGAACGCCACACCGTTTCACTCACGCTTCGTTTCCCACGATATAATATTAATATCGTTGCACGGCCTGCAGCCATTTCATCCATTCCTAGACTGCTCAAGTGTTCATTCGTCTTTCATTGACCGATGCCGATGCCTCTGCTGCTGCAGGTGCAGTTGAAAAGCGAGACTATGTTGAGGAGCAACAACAGTGTAGCAGACGCCGCCGCCACCGCATACGTGTTGAACAGTCGGACTACGTCTCCGACGGTTGTACAGATAACAAGAACAAACGACGGAATGGGAATCGCTCGGAGGATAGATCAGATCTCTCGCAAGGTCTTTCCCATCACCTTCGTCACCTTCAACCTCGTCTACTGGATCGTCTACAACGTTAACTTCAACATGACGACGACGACGTAGACGATGTAACTTAGGAGAATGCATGCACAATTGCATATGCTGATCAGTGCTTTTTCCTGCGCCGCCTACGGGCTTCCATTCCTTTACATTGGTCTGTCTTTGTCTCTATCTGTCTATCTATCTACATTTGTCTCTTTCTCTGTCTTCATTTTTCTCTGTCTGTCTCCCTTCTCTCTCTCTCTCTCTCTCTTCTCTCTCTCTCTCTTTCGCTGTCTTTGTCTCTTTATCTAGCGTTTTAGTGGCGAATATCAATTTATCTATCCCCATTAAACTACAATTTTTACGGCAATAGGTTTTTCCGGGTGTTCATGCACGATATTCTGTCGGTGCAGGAAATGATTTGTGTACCAAAGTTAGAAAGTCACATGTAGACTCTTAATTTCCTCTTCCCTGCGACTCTTTTACCGAGTGGCTGCGACCCCGGCCGGCTGCATCAGCCTCTTTATGACTGCCTGTAACACTTCTTCTGACTTTCTGTCACTCTCCTTCTGAATGCCTGTGACTGTCCTTCCGACTGCTGGCGAGTCTCTTTCCAACTCCCTGAGACTCTCCGTCCTCATTCCTGCCTGCGACTTCGTCTGACAATCTGTCACCATCCTTGTGACAGCATGCAAGTCTCTGACTGCCTGTGACACTTCTTTTGACAGCCTGCGAGACTCTTCCGACTAGCCTACTTGCGACGACTCTCCTTCCTACTGCCTGTGAGTCTCTTTTTGACAACCTCCGACATGGTTCATTTTCTGACTGCCCAACACTCAACTTATCTGCACATGTGCCTAAGCCTTTGTCACATGTTACATACCTTATCTATAAATCAGTCCAATATGGTAATCTACATGTAGGTATTAAAGGAAATCTGAATGCAAATAAATCTTGCCAGATTGACATATACATTTTCTTGTTGCTAATAATTTAATTTCTCAGCACAATTGCATGATTCTGTGCATTTTTCTTATTGATTGCATATTATTATTTGTTACTTTACTGGATCTAAACTGTTTAGTTCCAGGAAAGTTTAGTCTAAACGTGTGATAACATTAAATCACAGTCAAATAATAGCATTAAGAAAGCATCATGAATTATTAATTAAGTATCTGAATAATTACAGATAAATTTATTCAGAATACCAGAATATAACAGATCATATATAAAGTTTGAATAATAATAATAGGAAACAGATAAATCCATTGGCTAATTTCCCAAAAAAACTATGCTGCATAGTTTCTTTGCAGTAGAATTTAAAAACCGTTTGTAACAAGATTTCATTTCATCTTCAGTCAGTAAATAAACGTTTACTTCTACTCCAATTTCTATTTTACAGCAGCTGCAATGGCTGAAAATACCAAAGGCAAAATATACACAATCACAGTGCACATCGACAGAAACTAACAGCTGAATTTAGCAACAACCGGCTGAAGCTTAATCCTATTCACTTGACCAAAAATGAACTGCAGAGAATATACCAATAAAAAGTTTTATGTAGAACAGGCACACATGAGTGCCCGCAAATATTTTAGCAGGAGGGGCAATACACACAATGGTCACGTTTTGTTTTTTAGCAAGAGCTTGAAAAATGCAAAGCAGGAAATTAGGAACATGGGTATAATTCATAATATACAGGTCTCTACATGTAAATTTCTCAGTTTTACATTGTGTATCATTAATATCAGCGCAAAGCAATTTGTTAAGAATCAAAAGGTAATAGTTAAAAAATTAGGAACATGGGTATAATTCATAATATACAGGTCTCTACATGTAAATTTCTCAGTTTTACATTGTGTATCATTAATATCAGTGCAAAGCAATTTGTTAAGAATCAAAAGGTAATAGTTAAAAAATTAGGAACATGGGTATAATTCATAATATACAGGTCTCTACATGTAAATTTCTCAGTTTTACATTGTGTATCATTAATATCAGTGCAAAGCAATTTGTTAAGAATCAAAAGGTAAGTTAAAACATAGGTGTCAATTAAATTTTCGAGGTGGGGAAGTGCCCCTTTTGTCGCTATGGGCAAGTGCTCCTCTTGTCGCTATGTGCAGTAGCCCATGTAGAATTGTAGATATAAATAATTATCTGTCTAACTTACTTAAACACTGGCAGCTTACTCAAAAGCTGCCATTACAGTGTGTTCTTTCAAACTGTGCATTGGGGTTTGGGTTTTTCCTGATGCACTGACAGTAACAATTTTACACCAACTGCCTATTCTGCTAAATGCAAGCATTAGACTTGCAATTTAATAAAAGGGTCCTTACTGCACATAACTTTACCGGCCAATGTTAGCTTTTCAATGTCATCCATCTACATCTTGTCAATAACTGTCTTCTTTAACCCACTAAATGAAACGATCATTTGGTCGTCTGGCATGGTGTGTACACTGTGTTGGACATATCAGTTACAGAGATCATGGATTTCGCGCTGGTACCACAGAAGCTCTAAGCATAGACCACATGTAACTTAGACCGCAGCAGTGTCTGGTCTTGCCAGAGATGAAAACTTTCTCAAGAAACAACACAGGGAGAAAAATAATCAGAATTTTAATTTCTTTTTCTTCTTCTTTTGTTCTTTATCCTCACGCTCCGCAAGCCTTGTCTCGAGCTCCTGTCTCCTCAGCAATTCTATATCCTACACCAAACAATGACATCAAAAATCAGTTTTATTATCGCTTTCTTCACAAGAAGTCAATATATCAAAATAAATCCAAAATCTCAGCACTCCAATCTTGCACCAGCTCTGCTATGGTGGTCTACATGTATAATTGTATATCATAAAAACTATGCATTACACTGCACTCTGCTGTAGCAGTTTCATCCTTGGGTTTTTGCTCTGGCTGGAAACCAGATGTCAAATTTGCGAATGCCCACCCCAACAGAGATTGTGCCTTCCTGACAGGTTGCAGGTGGAAGGCTCCCGAGGGAAGGCACGCAGCGGCTTGCCCGGGCCGACCTGACCCCGGGTGCCTCCGGTTCAGCAGGTAATCAAGACCATTTACTCACTCGTGCTTTGTCACCTTGCGGGCCAACCGCATAGCCTCAGATCACGCCTAGATGCACCTATATAAAAAAGAAGTAAAAATTTAAAAGCAGTAATATAGAGCATATCATGGTTGTTCAAAATTACCTTAACCTCTTCCTGCTTCAATGGAGACTTAGTTGGACTGCTGTTAGTGCCTCCGACAGAAAGAGACGGTGGAACTCTGTTGGACGCCCATGAAGACCCACCATCCGCTGAAGCCAGCGTAACGACGGATGGACCATCGAACGTTGGTTCCGCGTTTGTCGTTTCCCCTGGAAGACAAATCACATGGAACAGACAATCGGTTCTTTTAAGTTTTTGGATATTTTCATTAAAATAATAATAATAACAATCTTCGTTTACTTTCAAACTGGTGCAATGGAGAATGATTACAATTCATGGTATGATGGATGATCAGATCACAAGTGATTACAGGAGTCAAATTTAACTGTCGGCTGCCAACAGGGCATCAAATCACGTCCTACTACTCATTTTAACAGCGCCATCTGCTGATTGGAAGGTTGAGTGGACCTTTGGGGGTGGGGGCGGAGGGGAAGTGATCTCGTGTCCATGCACTCTTCGTGCCAGAGTGCTAGCCATTACCCTAAACCCCACACCCCCAAAAGGACATTACTATTGAGCAGTTTACCAAATTGTTGCTCTTAAACCAATCAAGCACATCCAAGCACATAAAAAATGGACTGTTACATCGAGTGTCAGCCTTTTGCACTCTAAACCAAACATTGTGATCAATATTCTTTTTAAATTACAGTCCTTTACTTAGTTGCTACTATGATAAACTTTAACTACAAGATCACTCGTATAGCATCACACAGTTCTGATTGGGAATTCATGTCCAATCAAAACGTTGTTTGAACAAGCAGTGACAGTTTTAGTAGACTTCAAAATCAACTCTGCTGCTATAAAATGCAGACAGTGATGTCTTGTCTTTAACCATCCTCAATTCGAGGGTTGGTCGCTTCATTGATACGCCTTCGCCACTTTTTCCTGCCCTCCTTCAGTATCCTCTCGAATGGTAGTTCCATCCACGTGATGATATTGGCGATCCATCCCATCCTCAATCTTCCCCTTGCCCTTGAAATTGTACCCTGTATTATTTCCTTTTCCATGCAGCCTCATGTTTCCTCATCAATTGACCGAAGTAAAATGAGTTTCTTTCTTTTTATCGTGCTCAATAAGGTTCTCTCTGTTCCCGTTTTCTCGAATACCCATTCGTTTGTTCTTTTCTCTGTCCATTGCACTCTCAAGACCTTTCTTAGGCATTTCATTTCAAAAGCATTGTGATGTAAATTAGGTAAATGTACATGCTTTATACAGCGACCATATATGGCTTCACCCCTGCTGGTTTCTTAAATTAACCAATTGAGTGAGAACCTCTGTCTGTTTGAAAGGCAGCCAGGCCAGTT
This sequence comes from Lumbricus terrestris, assembly GCA_949752735.1. Lineage (NCBI taxonomy): Eukaryota > Metazoa > Annelida > Clitellata > Crassiclitellata > Lumbricidae > Lumbricus > Lumbricus terrestris. The sequence goes on along the minus strand of OX457047.1, from coordinate 19,308,773 downwards.
AAAGCTGCCCTGCAAGTACCATGCAAGTCTAATATTCAAATATCTGAAATACCCCCATCATTCGGAGACAAACCACGGTCCATTAGCTTTCTGGCATCGAGGTACATGGGGTTCAACCTATGCTAATTTTAATCAACGTAACCAACGTAGATAGCGCTGTATGTAGCATTTAAACTGCTTATCAGATAAACTAATAATTAAACTGGTTAATATATTATTATAAACTTGTATGAATTAAGCTATGTAGCCTTTACTGGTTTTTGTGCTGTCTGCAAGCCACTCTGACTTCATCATCACTGCACTGTACAACTGCTGCCCGCGATCGTCGAAAACATTTCTGCCGCTGATCCTCACTTGGTCTTCAAACTCCTGTGAAGAAGAATAGATATTATATCCATAGAAATCTAAGGACAGTCAGAGTATTTCATTCTATAATCTGCTAAATAAACTCAATAACACAGCATCCAAGAAAAACCACATCAATGTTAGACAGTTCACAAATCACGCGAGTTTTCACTCGTTCAAAGATTTCAGTCTTACTTTATTAACAACATTTGCAAATATATGAAGACACACAAAATGGACTAGTCCTATACATTGATTGGTTGTAATATAATGTTCTATTTATAATGTCCAATCAGGACACACAGTCTGGTCAAAAATAATAGGTTAAGATAATTTACATAAATAATTATAAGATCAATTAAACACTACGATTAAAACACAATTCAGTAAGTATATACATGTATCTAGTCTACACGTATGTCGTATGACATCCATTATCAACCAATTAACATTGTACTGCATTGCAATATGTCACATTTTACCATAGTAATTAATTCATTCATTCATTTTGAGAATTTATACATAAAACGCTTCTTCACAAGACCTACTCAGAGGCGCTCGATAATACTTTCATTCATTGAAAGAATGGAATGTTCACAACTCTAATACGAATACATTTTATGTTAATTAATTAAATCTTTTAACAATACACTCTAAGTCTAAATAATAAATGTCTAACTAAACAAATCAACTAAAAAAATTTGAATTCTGTTACCTTTGACGTTTGCATTTCATTAAGAAAGGAGGTTTCATCAAACGTCTTTGTTTCCAAATTTTCTACAGCAATTTCATTGGAAAAAACTGTAGAAACTCACTAATAATAGAAAGCAACAGAGAAGAACACTGCAAAGTTGTTGCTGATGCTAATGATAATGATGTAGATAAGGATACTGATAATAATTGTGATGATGCCACTCATGAATATCAGAAAGAGAAAACAAAGATGATGCTCAGCCTATAATGGCATTGAATACAAAGCATAAAAGGCATAAAATAATAATGAAAATAATAACGACATTCAATGGGATGAACAACACAACCCCACAGTGTTGCAGGTTCGAATCCACCTCAAGTCGCCACGTAGGGACCTTGGGCAAGTCCTTCACTCGCAATTGCTCAGAGCATCGGCGTGAAACTCCGATTCAGTGTCCGCTCTGTAGTCGGGAGTGCCTCTGAGTAGAAAGCTTGAAGGGGCGCTATAACAAGTGCACATACAAACAAACATTAAGTTCTTTATTTCAATGTTGTATGTAGCTTTGATAATTATCAAAACTACATACAACATTGAAATAAAGAACTCTTACAATGTCATGCAAATAATCACTTTTTAGTGAATTTTGATTTTGAGATTATCAATTTATACAACCACAGAATTGATAAAGCATGTAATCTCTCTCACTTCGTGACGTCTGAATGCCCTGCGCTTTGAGATCACTGATTTCTTTATCTTTGTTGCGCAGAAGACGAAACAACTGGTCTCGTTGGTAAGTAAGATGGCTGATCATCATCATCATTGGATTTGTTAAGTGCTCAGACACCTAGCACAAAAAACAGCAAAAACACAACTGCAGACAAATGGTCTCCAAGAATGCACACTTCTTTTCTAACCAGAATACTCCATCATCAGAATGCAATACACTTGGACAATCATACAAAAACCATATATTGTGGGGCGAGGTGGTGTGGTGGGTTCTGTGCCATGGAGCCGGAGGGTTCCAGGTTCGAACCCACCCCAAGTCACCGCATAGGGACCTTGAGCAAGTCCTTCACTTGCAATTGCTTGTGCGCTTTGGTATGAAATGCTGATGCAGCGTCCATGCTATAGGTGGGAGCACCTCTGAGTAGAGGCTATAGTAAATGAAAGAAATAAAATATCACACCTGCTATTGGTTTTCTACTCTCGTATCCTGCTTGCAGAAAAAGTTGCTTTCACACCATTCAGCTTCACACTTAGAGTAAAATAACACTAGAGTAAAATAACACTAGATTAAAATAACACTAGAGTAAAATAACCCTAGCTGAAATTGAGTATCAACTTAATACTTGGCTCTGTGTGAGCTAGCAATGAAGTATACATGTACAGCTTTCTATTCACTTACCACACTATGATCAACTGGGTCCCCAAAGAATTTCCAGATGAAAGGGAGGCCAACAAAACTGAAAGACAAAGTTAGAACTACTCCGTCTTTCGACTTTCCCTTTGAGCATGGTGCCAACGCGTACGCCGTTCCATGATTACTGCTCTGCAGCACTTCTTCCAAGTGATGTAGCAGCTTAGCCAGTGGCACTTCCACTGTTTGATTTATTTCCTAAAGACAGTGAAACAAGTATGGCAAAGTAAGATACATAGAAAGAAACAATTATGGTCAGAAACATACACAATGTACATTGTACCAGTTGTAATCGCAATCAGTAATAAGCCTGGCTCTTTAATCAAATCGATTATAACAATGAATTCTGAAAGAGTCTCTAAAAACAATAACAGTCACTTGATTCTAAATGTATTTTTTTAAATATTTACATAGTTTGTTAAATTATTTGGCTTCTGAAAGAAGTCTTGGCAATGTTTCCATATACGGTATCACTGTTGCTGCAGAAAGTGTACACATTTACATAACATTTCCAATTATTTACTACAGATAGAAGAGTGTAGGACATTTCCCCCCCTGGACATTTCCCCCCCCGGACATTTCCCCCCCTGGATATTTCCCCCTGGACGTTTCCCCCCTGATTTCAACTAGGACATTTACCCCCCGGACATTCCCCCCCTTCTGTGCATACCACCTCAAATGACCATACAAGTCCTACCCTGAATTCTAGACCTACGCCTCGGCGTGTATAATTAAATCTGAAACTTTTACAACGATTCCTTTGAAGTAAATGCTAAGGAATCCACTTAAATAGCTATGCGTTTAAAACGCACAAACATATTACTTAAATGGAAGCTGGATTGATGAAAATATTCTTGCTTAAATTGGAGCTGGATTGATGAAAATATTCTGGTTTAAATTGGAGCTGGATTGATGAAAATATTCTTGCTTAAATTGGAAGCTGGATTGATGAAAATATTCTGGTTTAAATTGGAGCTGGATTGATGAAAATATTCTTGCTTAAATTGGAGCTGGATTGATGAAAATATTCTGGTTTAAATTGGAGCTGGATTGATGAAAATATTCTTGCTTAAATTGGAAGCTGGATTGATGAAAATATTCTGGTTTAAATTGTTGAAGACGACAAAAGCAATGGTTTCCGCATACGGGGGGGAATGTCCTAGGGTAGGGGGGAAACGTCCAGGGAGGAAATGTCCGGGGGGGAATGTCCGGGGGGGGAATGTCCAGGGGGGAAATGTCCGTTCCCCGGATAGAAGGGAACCAACCTTATTTCGGCGTTCAATATCCTGCCCCTCCAATCGTTCGAACCAAGTATTTGCTAAGTTGGACAACAATATCTCATATCGATCGTCTGTGAAAAGAAACTTTAGAAACAGCGGAGAATTGTCAGCCACGTTAATGCATTGCCACACGCAACTGTTTAAAGTTCTTTTCCAGTTTCTTCGCCACTCCAACTCCGCCATTTTATCACCACTGTAAACAACGCCTTCAACTTCCGAATCATGGACCATTATATAATAATACTAGATTGGCAACTGCTCGTTAATTTTATGTTGCGCGACTATTTAAAGGCAACCCTCTGGCGTCTGGCGGGCAGGAGAATATCGTTTGCATTAAAATGAGCGTATTCAGATAATTCTGGGATTATTACCACTGAGAACTTTGTTGTGTTATTTATTTATGAAGAAAACTCGACGAAAATTTGAAGTTCATCTGTGACGATTAACAAAAACCACAATAATGTAATGTAAATCTTCGAGAATTTCTCAGCGCCCACAAATGACATAATATAATTGTTTATAAGTTCATGATAGTAATGATTAAATTATATAAATATTACCTCGGAATCCTCAAAATTTTGTATTATAATAATTACTATAATATGTAAAAGGGGCCGTCCATAAAGTACGGCACGCTCCAGGGGGATGGGGTGTGAGAAAGTGTGAGAGTTTGTGACAGGGGGAGGGGGTCAGGCCATGTGTGACGTCACACATTTATTTTTTAAATTCTTTATTTTTTTTGTTCTTAGTGCCTAAAATCCGACCCGGCCCGGCCAGGCGCGTGTCTAAAACCCGGTCCTGGCGGGATAAAAGTTGACTTCCCGTCTAGGGACACACGTCACTATCAGAGGGATTAGGGATAGTATCCTAGGGTTTAGAGGGTTAGGTACGGTAAATGGTTATGTTTTTAAATTTTTTGTTCGAAAGTGTGACGTACTTTAGGGAGGGGTCCGAGATTTGTGACAGTTTGTGACGGGGGGAGGGGGTCAAAAATGGTCAAAAATAGCGTGACGTAGCCTACTTTATGGACGGCCACAAAATTAAATTCCGAATTTGTCGCTCAGTGACTTAATTATGCAGCGGACAACATAGAAATAGGCTAATATTACTTCCGAGGAATCGATCGTGAACAACACATTCAGGAGATACGCATTTCATGCTATTTTGACATAAAACTAATTCAAATGTTTCACAAAATTTCTGAAAATTATTTTTAAAGCTATTAAATTCTACTAAAAAATAAATTAGAAATAAAATTTAAAAAAATAAATGTGTGACGTCACACATGACCTGACCCCTCCCCCGTCACAAACTGTCACACTTTCTTACACCCCCTGGAGCGTGACGTACTTTATGGACGGCCCCAAAGCCACATCAGAGAGACCAGCTTATTCACCGGCGAATAATAGTATAGACTGTATAGGCCCTATAAGCCCTAGGCTAATAGAGCCCTAATATTGGATATGCTTTTTTATCCAGACCTACTATAATTATAGGCATAGACATTGAAGAGCCAAGATCCGTACTTTATCGCCGGTATTGGGATGGGAGCACCTCTGAGTTGGTTTTCTGGAGCAGATATAGGCGCTCTATAAGTCTGAATGAATGAATGAATGAATGAATGAACGAATGAATGAATTAATGAATGAATGAACGAACGAACGAATGATCGAATGAGAAATTTTATGACCGCGTAAAGTAACTCTGAAATGTTGCAAGATTCCAAGTGCAATATTTTTAATTCAAATAGCATGTACACTACTCTTGTTGTTCAAGATGATCGAGTGTACAGTTGTAGATAGTCATTGTCCCTGTGATTCTTTGAGCGCCGCCAGAAATCCCGAACCGTACGTGGGGCTGGATAGGCCTACCTAACATCACAGTCGTCTTGAAGAACAGCTCAGGATATTTAGGCCTATAGTCGCGCAAACTCATCGGAAATGTACGTACCGGTACAGAAAGAAAAAAAATTGCTGCACAGATTTCAATGCATTCGGTAATTATTTATTCAACATAGGCTATACTGTTACAGTAGCCTACCTGTGATTCTTTGAGCGCCGCCAGAAACTCTCGAGTGGCGGAGCTAGATATAGGGGAGACTGGGGTTGCTTGTTACAGGGGCTGTATGTTACAGTACCGATTACTCTGGAATAATCGCGACTGTTTAACTAAACGATTATTCTGCACATACGCCCATTCGGCCTTGACCTTTCAGCGAAATATCGAGTCGTTCGGTCAAATATTGTTAATTCTAGATTAAAAAAAGGTTTTACGACACCTTCGAGTAACTTTTGGTAAGTTTTCAGTTTGTTTTCTAGCGGTACTAATATCACAGCTTCTTCCGAGCTATTGAATTTTATACATTCTAGGGTAACATGCCTGCATTATCAGGGCATTACAATTCGTAATAGAGAGTGCGTATCGTTGTGGTATGATGTTTATTTCTGGAAATAGCGACGGGGTTGGATGTTACAGAGATGTAACAAACAACCCCGTCATGTGATGGCATGAAATTATGAGTTTTGTTATAGGGCCTAATCTCTGTTCTGAAAAGAGATTTGTGCAGTGTTCTACCTTTTCTTTACCTATTTCACATGTCCAAATAACATGATCTAAATAGGCTCATTTTTCCTTATCCCTTGTTATTCTTTGTAACCATTGACGTGGTCTGTCGTCGTGGAATTTCAAATTAACGAAGATATATAGGCCTATATATTTTTCAACCAGTAAAATTATGTTAATTTTTTTGTTTAAGAAGCAGTAGGCCTAATGAGGACATAGGCTACAAGAGAAAAACAGAACAAATATCTGTATCGTCGGAGGACTTGGTATCCGCTGCAGAAGTTGTTCGAGAGACGGGTCGATCGGTTCGGGATGTTGCAGCAGAATTTCGATTGAACTTCATGAAACTGTACCGATTCTGCAGAGCTGGAGCTTCATCTGCCGTACCACCAGTCATGTGACAGCATCATAACCGCCAAATTTTCACTCGTGTCCAAGAAAATGAACTTGTTGAATATCTTTAGAGACTGCCGCAAAACTTTATCATGGTTTAGCACCCAAAGAAGTGAGAAAGCTGGCTTATCAATATGCAACTAGGAACGACATCAAATGTCCAACAACTTGGAATGATGTTCAACAGGCAGGAGTGTACTGGTTTAATGCGTTCATGAAACGAAACCGTGCATTGTCCATCCGGAAACCTGAAGCAACCAGCCTTAGTCGTGCAACAAGTTTCAGCCGCACAAACATTTCCATGTTTTTCGACAACCTAGCTGCAGTTCTTGATCACTATAATGGGTGCAATGTTTAGAGTGCAAGGAGTGGTCTCATTCTGATTGCACAGATGGCTAAGACTATTATGTCTGTCATAATTGTGAAGATGACTAACAGTATGGCCTATAGGCCTAAAATTCTATGAAACCACAATGTTCAGAGGCAGACACCATTTAGTTTAATTCAGAAATTATAATTTGGTTTTATTTCCATAATTAAATTAGTAATTTTTATCATTGTATGACATTGCTGAAAACAATAGGGCATCATGTTTTATATACATTTTGTGATTAAGATCACTAAGTGGCTTGCTATGAAGTCTGTCCAATATTTTTGTATTGTAACATTTCAACCCCAGTGTCTGTAACAAGCAACCCCGATATCGGGGTTGCTTGTTACAGTTGAGGGGTCCCCGTAAAACCATAATTTCCTTAAAACTTTCAGATATTCACTACCACCACTAGTGCACATTCATTCATGACATACTGGTTTATATATGTCCAAAATTTGGTATTTATTGACAGCATATCCATCGCTGTAGAACATAAAAAGACAAAATTGTAACAAGCAACCCCAGTCTCCCCTACTATAGGGGCCTACGCAGGGTGAGAATTGCCGGGGGGGTTGGGGGTTTCAACCCCCCAGTCTTTCTTAGAGCCCCATAGTAAAATCTGTTTTTCACACCCAAATTTCAAGTGGATAATGGTCCAACCCCCAGTTATTTTTCCACAATTCTTACACTGGGCCTACGTAGACCTACACTAGCGCATAGGTCTATAATTAGGCTAATACCACAGTCTTCTTGAATATAGCGTCCCAGAATTTTTCTGCCCACGTAAACTCGAAACGGGTACTAAAAAACTTTCAGAGGTGAATGAATGAATGAATTGTGAATCGACAAACGCTGCTGTCCATGGCTTAGGTTTAGAACTGAAATTCAAATGCTTAGGACAGGATAAAAATTTGACTGAACAGCGCATTAAGTACCGGTATATGATTTTATAGGCTAGGCCTATAGATTATAGATACCGGTAGCCTATATGTAACTATTAAAAAAAACAACCAAGAGTGTAGGCTAATCCGTTTTTTAAATATTTTTTATTACGCCATGAAGATCAGACAGGCATGCATGTATGATTATGTACCAGGTATGATGAATGTATGCATGATTATGCATGCTGAATGCATGTATGATTATGTATGTCGAATGTATGTATGATTAGGCCTATGTATGATTAGGCCTATGTATGATGCATGCATGCTTGATTATGATGATCAAAATGTTAAGGTTTAGGCATCATTAAATTGACCTATCATGTCTTTATCCCCAATCCCATTATCACAGTAAAGTTAACATGTTAGCCTTATACTCTTATATAGCATAAAAGTGATAACTGAATTCCTATACACCAGGCAACGAGTACCGACATGCAAAATAGCAATGCTTAACATTCAAAGGACGACGCAGTGTTTCTGTACACATCGTAGGCCTATGTATTGTATAGCCTATACACGAAAAACGCAGGACCTCCAAATTGCCAAGACCTGTTTGATTCATCGGTCATTCAATTGCAGAGATATCGGTCAAGATTTCTTCTTCAGTGATAGAGATGACGCCGATTACCAGTGGTTGATGAATTACCATCTCAGTTCTTCATTTGAGGTTGATCCCTGTGAAGAAAAAGTAGCAATAGCAATAGCAATACACACTGGGCAATGAAACAGCAACACACAATGCCACACTGTAACCGGTTGCGTCCCGTAGGGCGGACATGCTCTGTATAAGCTGCTTATAGCGTCGTTTATTGCTGGCTGTCTGTTCTGTTAGTAGTTAAGGTTTATTTCTTCTGTAATGTGCGTTCTTGCAATTGCTTAAAATTGCATAAATGTACACTGCAACCGGTTGCGGTCTGTCAATCGGATTGTTTCAATAAAAGAAAATATTAAATACTGGTAGTTACTCAATTAATTGGGTTCTGATATAAAATCTATGGTTACGGTCATGGGTACAGTGGCGGCGACAGGGGGTAGGAGGTTAAGCCCCCCCCAAAGTTGTCAGAAAGTTTGGCGGATGAAAAAAGACCATTTTCGACCAAATGACTAAAAAAGGTCGTCAGAAATTTTGACGAATGGAAGTGGAAATTGGGTAACTGCATGGGTAACTCAGGGCATTCAATAATAAACTTATTAATATTATTTTTTTAATCTACCGACACCACTGCGTCCGATTTCGATAACACTGTAGGCCTATATCTGCCGAGTGGTAGTGGTTCAGGCTATATACCACCTCCATTAAGCATAGTCGTAGCAGTGGTGAGGCGCGTACCATAAACACATCATTCGCAGGAATCGTTTGCAGACCAACATCGACCTATACTCGTAAACGACGGCTATAGGCCTAGGCTGCAGCCGGAATGCGTTAGGTGGTACACAACTCCATAGGCTAATGGCAGGACGGTGTTTCTAGACAGGTAGACCTATGTGTGCTTGCGTATATGTGTGTATGACACTGTATGTGCATGCGTAAATATTTGTGAATGTGTGTGTATGCATTTAAGTATGTACGCACACATGCAGACAAGGGCTTTTTTAACGTGCAGTTCTACACAAAATGTGCAGTTGTAAATGGATTTGTGCAGTTGTAGAGGCACATCTGTGCAGTTAAAACTAGTGAAAATGGTCATTGTCCTTCAATTGAAAGTAATTTGCCATGGAGGATGGGAAGAGAAAGAAGAGGTTGTGCAGTTCTAAAAATTCCTTAAAAACAGCCCTGATGCAGACCTATATGTAGATTTATATGTAGACCTAAAGCATTCGTTTTCTTCTACCAGTACCACTATTTCAAGGACAATCCTTGGAAAGTGGTATCATACGACCTGTTTCCAGGTACTTATTTCCAGGTAGCCTATTATACAGCCTTACAAAAAATCGAGTGGCGAAATATGCGCTGACATTTAAGACCTACAGCACTTCTTGACACACAAACACGCACCTACGCACGCGTATACAGGAATACTTAGGAATTCGTTCGTATGATGAACAGATGCTCCTGCGCACGTGACCAATATGGCGGCATGAATGTTTTTGTAGCGTCGATAGGTACAGTGACCTCTCCACAGACTCGATGGATGATATATATATATATATATATATATATATATATATATATATATATATATATATAGTGCAGTTGGAGCTCGTGTGCGATATGCTACCAGCCTCCTCATAGACACTGCAGCGTTCAGCAACTTCAGCGTTATTGAAGCGAATAAGCTGCTGCCTTGCGCAGCTGCGCTTGGCTCTAAAGTGACGTTTTAGAAGTTTTGAGCTCATACAATGACGATTGCATAGTCCAGGAACTTCACTTTGCTATCAGCTATGGCTGGAATCTGTTGCTTGACTTATCTTGACTGTCAGTGGGATCATTCATTCAAGTATAGCACATCTTCAAGGAAGCTATGCAGATGTGCTCCCGACTCCGGCACGGTAAAAAAGAACAGTTTTCAAGTGCTCATGGAATGCGACGAAGAGTGGCCTACAGTCGCAGCTGAAGAGGAAGGATATTCCACATACATGTAGGCCTGTCGGCCAACCACAGTTTAAGCACGGCTCTGCATGATGGAGGTACGAGCAAACGAGACTAACAGCACGCCCCTTTCCACTGGGCGTTACGGTCATGTCCTTAAGTATAGTGACACTTCTGGTTAATTATCTAAGTAATAAAAATTATGCCCCTATTAAGATTATCCTTTTTGTGACTTTAACATCTTTCAGGTTGGCGCAGTGAGCGCTTTATGATGTAGGCCTACTTAGGAGACGCTGCGAAACAAGTGTCTAGTTATATTATACAGATGTGCCAAACAGAAGTAGACACGAACCGAATGATCATGTAGTAGTATTAGAGCATATACATAACACATTAATATACATCTAATTTTAACGTATACATAGTACAGGCCTATACATAATATAACACAATACATAACATATACAATAATAATATATATTATATAAAATAATACAAATAATATACATAACATGTACATACAATAATAATATGTATGTTTATAACTGTATATATATATATATATATATAGTATTATATACATAATATAACACAATACATAACATATATAATAATAGTACATACTATTATATAAAGTAATACAAATGATATACATAACATATACATAATATATACATGTATGTGTGTGTATGTATATATATATAGCATTATTATATACTGTACATACTCTATAAACTGACGATACGCCGGAGATTTGGTGTTCACTCGTAGAGGATTGTTGGAGTCTTTTTGTTTTTCGAGGCACAGACGATAGAGTTCAGCTGCATGAAAAGCAAAGAGTAAAAACACAAAACTAATTAGACTCAACGAAATGACGTCAGTTAATAAAACACCAAGATCCCAGCAGCAAAAACTTCAAAAAATTTCCCGTATTCTAATCTAATGAAAATTGAATTCCACAAGACAGCTAAACGCGTATAGACTGTTTTCTCGTCTAATCTTTGATGGGCTGTCTTGGCATGCTGGCTGATGCTCGTGTAGGCTATACCTCCACAGCTGTTCGATAAACCGGGGCATGCTTATCATAAACGCTCCAACCAAAGAAATCAACTACAACCTACCTATGCCTCAGCCCAAGGTCCCATTGGGCCTATACGAGGTCATGAATCTCGTACAAAACAAAACGAAGAAAACATTTATGGGAACAATCAAACGACTAATCCTATTGAATTTTTTTATGAGACCAACGATGCTCTTAGACCTATACACTGTAGTGCGGCACTTCCATAAACCGTCTTAATAAAGAATACAATAATAATTATTGCTTACTTACTCAGCCACTGAGGATTGGAGCTACAGAGGATTGGAGCTAAGAAAGGCAATAGAACTCGCAAGAGACCGGCCGAAATGGAGAAGTTTTGTTAGAGCCTCATCGTCGGTGAACACTTGACGGAGGAGAAAGAAAGAAAGACTCAGCCACTGGCACTTAGAATTCTCGTTCATTTTTTTCTAAGCTGAAACAAGATAGTATGTCGCCATAGGCGCAATCACGTCCTAAAAGTTGGGGGGGAGACCATAATGAATCACGTCCTAAAAGTTGGGGGGGACCATAGTAATAAAGTTAAGGGACAACTCAAAATTTGGGGGGACGCGTCCCGTGGGTCCCATAGGGTGGTTGCGCCTATGTATATCGCTTACTTCGAATCGTCGTCAGAGGCGGCGGACTTTCCAGATCTTCTTCGAGACGTTTGTGAAGTTGGAAGGAAAATGGAAACTGGATGACGGGTTCGAATTCATTGGAAGAGTCTGGAAAACAGGATGAGAGATCTTCGGACATGGAAGCCTGCTGCTTCCGAGGATGGAAAGGACGTGGTGGGTGACAGGAGCAGATCGTCGAGTGGTAACAGTCGCGACCCTGGCGGATGTAACCGTTCTGTAGGGCCTTCGATGCCGTTAAACGTTTCTCCTACAACAGATGTATTGCATTGTAGGCCTATACATTGAGGATCTCAGCACTACGCAAAGGATTCATAAAGGAGACTACAGCTTATTTGGTTCCCGCACAATTCGGAGCAGGGCAATTCGGAGCAGAACAATTCAGAGCAGGACAATTTGGAGCAGGACAATTCGGAGCAGGGCAATTCGGAGCAAGACTATTCAGAGCGGCCAGTGAAGAATTTCATAATTAATTTCCCAATAAAGCGAGCAGATTATGTGACTCTACGGAAGCGCGCGTGCATTGATTAGGCTTCTAAGCTGATATTACAGCTGGTAATGTGTGTTGGATCAAAATGATATGCACCAATAAAAGGTAGTATAATTATATTCTCTATTAGAATGAGACACGCTGGGCGGAAGCTGCGAACTTCCATACCATGACTGGGACTGCTTTTTATCTAGCGCAGCTTCTTCTTCGTCATGAAGGTCAGACTGGATGGAAACTTCTACCTGTTTAATAGACCTACTGCACGAAGACCTTTCCTTATGGACGGTCTCCGTAACGTGCTGCTGGTCAATGTAAATGGCAATTTGTGTAGGTCCTATTTTTGTCCTATATAGAGCTGCGTCTTTATGACAACAATAACAGCAGGGGTAAAGTTCGCCGTTAGATTACCAATTGCAATAGATAACAAGTTTAACAGGAGCTTAATTGAACAGCCTACAAGGCGTGCGTCTAACCACTACTCATTTACCCTCACCTATATAGGGAGTGGAAACATGGGCGGAGTTTGGTTTTCGTTCTTGGAGGGGCTGAATTTTGGGAGTTGAGACTCGGTCCAGAAAAGGAGAAAAATTTTCCCGACCCAAAGACACTTGATGACCTTTTTTATATAGTCCTCGGTCTCAAATCTCGGCGAAATCTAACAATTTTCCCGATCAAAAAAGTTGATGACCTTTTTTAGTCATTCGTATGTTTCGCGTGGGGGCTAGGCCCTAGATAAGATACAATTTACACGGTAAAAAATGACTCTGGGTCTTCTTGGGGGGCTGCTTAGCCCCCTAGCCCTGATAAACTCTGCCCATGAGTGTAAAGCCGAGTTAGCTTGCAATGGTCTATAGCAAGTACCGAACCCTTCTGAATTCAGCGCCAGCGTGTTACCATTCAATCATCTATACACTGAACTATAAAAGTGAATAGAAAAGGACGCACGGGGTTGAAGACGAGCAGACGACGCAGCAGCTGCACTGCATCATGGGAGCAGAAGTTCGGCGGTGCTAGACAGTGGAGAATCTGTTCGTCTGGCTTTCGCGGCGCCTGTCGTAAGATGTACTTTCTGGCTGCCTCACAGGCGTACTTCATGTCGTCCAACTGGGGCGTTCCAACAATCTCCATGATCAAGTCTAACTAAATGCACACAAGTATGCGCATACAGATCAAGTCTAACTATATATGCACACAAGTATGCGCATACAGATCAAGTATAGCTATATACAAATATTTATAGCAATTGTACAGGGTGCGCCAAAAAAAGACCCCCTAGGTTTTCTGCCAATATCTTGACCAAAAGTAAGAATTTTGAAATGAAATTTTACAGGCTTACAGTATGGGCAATTCATATTTACACATCATGGCCAGATTTCATCAAAATGTTTCAAACAGAACACAAAAGTTATACCACTTTTAGGGAGGCCAACCACCGTTTTCTGACGATTCAAAAATGTAGCGCAACAAAAAGTAACAAAAACACGATTTTATTAAGTCTCATCTCAAATAAAAGCGCACCCTGTATATGCATAGAGATGTATCATGCACGAGAATTAGGCTATACAGTAGTGTGACCAGACGTCCCGGTTTTCCCGGGACAGTCCCGGTTTTCTGCCAGCTGTCCCGGCTGCCGGGAAAGGTAGGCCAAACTCTAAATATGTCCCGGTTTTTCGGGAAAGGTAGGACAAACTCTAAATATGTCCCGGATTTTAAAAACTAACCTGACTTTCCGATCTTATATTATATTTATGATGGATTTCATTTGCGTTTGTCAAGTGATCAAATAAAGGATATGCTTACTTACTTACTTACTTTATCAACGTCTCCTTGATTTTACTATTGGCATCTGTGATTAAATTCATTTTTAATCTCACTTATTAGTCACTTTTATTTATTACCATGCATAATACCTCTTCCGGTTCTAAACGTCAATTTTTTTATATTAATGTCGAATATGTCGTAGTAATAATATTCTCATTATTCTGATAAAACACATTTTAAAAATAATAATTTTTTATTTAGAATCTAAGTTCTAAGATTTGAAACTAAATTACTAAAATAAAATTGTAAAATGTCAAAACGAAAATGAAATGTTCTTTTAACGACGATCTGAAGGCCGAGGTTTCATCCTTGTCCAGCGGTGCGACTGATAGTAGTAGCCTACTTCATTCTGCAATATCTATAAGTCAACTATTTCGGTTGCTCACGGTGGCAGGCCAGACATCAATGAAAGTGAATATGGAAGAAACATGTGTTTAATTTTATGACAGAATATTAGAAGACAAAAAACTTTTAAGAAACATACATTCAAGCGCCAAATATGAGTGACTGATTTGATAAATAATATTTAAAATTTAATTTTAAATTTAAAAGCATGATTAGAATTAAACCTTTCGCTTAGTCTTATAGACTTATAGTCTTATACCAAAACAGTAAGCATAAAATAGATATTTGTGCAAGTTATATTATATTAATTTTTGACAACGTCACAAATTTATTTTATGATTGAAGTGTCCCGGTTTTTAGTTTCCAATATCTGGTCAGCCTACTATACAGTCATTTATATCCATAAATGAAATTGCAAACTCTGTATACACTTTCAGTGTAAGATCCCGACCACCAATAATAATTATAATGAACAGGTATGTGCTAAGGTGAGATCGCTACTGCTCGTGACCCCTCCGTCCATATTTTGTCTCAACATGCCTCTCTAACTTGCCTCTTCTAGTCAGCGATATTTAATTCTTGCTTACTTAGACTACATTGAAGTGAATGCCAAAGTCATTGATAAATACTGTGTAGGCCTGTATGACCTATACCATAACGATGTCTAAATGCATTATATAGATATGGTGTCTACCTTTGAGGTCGTCGCGGTGGACTATACATAGAATTAATGAGACTATAACGATCATACTGTGATGCTTGATGGGATGGATAGATGCTACTGAGTACAATCCTCTGTTTCCAATCACATGATCATTTGCGAAAGTATTCAGCGAGAAACGGAGAGAGAGAGAGACAGACAGAGACAGAGACAGAGAGACAGAGAGAGACAGAGAGAGACAGGGAGAGACAGAGAGAGACAGAAAGATACAGAGAGAGACAGAGAGAGAAAAAGAGAGAGACACAGAGAGAGAGAGAGAGAGAGAGAGAGAGAGAGAGAGAGAGAGAGAGAGAGAGAGAGAGGGAGGGAGAGAGAGAGAGAGAGAAAGAGAGAGACGCACAGACATTCAATAAGACGAGCAATTTCCTATCGTTTCCATGTCGCATCGTGTTTGACTGAAAGGGAACTAATTCAATTTAATTCAATTTAATTCAATTTAATTCAATTATTGGTATTTGCAACATAAATCTGACGTCTACATGAAACAGTTTCTGCTCGCAAAAGATACTACTTTCCGTATAGCGAACCTTGTCTCTCTTTCTTTGTTTATGTACAATAGTCTTCTGTTGTATATTTTCCTACCTCAGGCCGAAACTACTGTATATATGCTTCCCGAAGGTGCCTAGAGCGTATACCGAACTTTTTAGAACTGTCTTAGAATGTTTTGTTTTCTACGTGCTAGATAACTCGTAATCGTAATCGTAAACTCGAAATTTCTAAAGCGCTACTCGAAAGCCAAGCGCGGGGCACCAGCTTATTCAACTAGCTGGGTACCCGGCGTTGCCCGGGAAATTCAGGATTCGTTCCGCTCCCGGCCAATCCCCTATTTCCCACCCTCACTTCACCCCACCCACCACACTACTCCTTCACCCCACTTATTTTCCCCATCCCACTCACCCACCGACCCCTAACCCACCTGCCCACCATGTCTCCACCTCTCTGTGGTACTCGGCATCGCCCGGTAAATTTCGGTTTTGGCCTCCTGAACCCGCCCCATCCGCCCGGTCCTTAACCCCACCGCACGCAACCCCGCTCCCCAACCCACCCCCACTCAACCCCACTAAACTGCGACCTCAATCGGGTGCCAACTCCTCTTGTGTTTGTAACCGGTAGGCTACGCCACCCGTGAAATTTCGTTTAAGTTTCCGGGAATTTTTTTCTCCCCCCCCCAATAATACCCTGCCCTCACCCGGCCCCCGCGGAGCGAAATGTGTGTTGGGCGATATGTTAATTGGCCTCAAGCATATCTGCTGAGTATTGTCAAACAGGCATTTTTATGTTCCGCAACTGCTAGCTCGCCTATGTACATGTATGCATTTGTATGCAATTGCTACAGCGCCCTTAAAGATACCTATTCAGAGGCGCTCCCGACAACAGCGCGGACACTGACTCGGAGTTTCACGCCGAAGCGCATGAGCAATTGCGAGTGAAAGGTTTGCTCAGGGTCCCTACTCGGCGGCTTGCGGTCGATTCGAACCTGGAGTCCTCCGGCTCCAAGGCACCAAGCATACCCGAACGCCACCGCGCCCCACATCTCCCTTTAGTTTCACTGAATTTATTTATTTCATGACACGAGAGACGGAGGAATCGAACCTGTAACTTACCTGTTGGATGGGACTGTTGGCCTGGAAGAGGATCCTTCTGCTGAGCAACTCGGAGAAGACGCAGCCGACGGCCCACATGTCAACCGAGGTCGTGTAATACTTGGCGCCCATCAGCATCTCCGGCGCTCGGTAGTACTGCGTCGAAACGTCCTGCGTCATCGCTGACGTCACGTCGTCATCACGCACCAAACCGAAATCACAGATCTGCAAATAGAAATCGCTTATATATATATACCGTATATATATATATATCTATATGTGTGTGTTTGTGTGTGTGTGTGTGCGTGTGTGGGTGGGTGGATGGGTGGATAATATTATATTGAAGTATACTCCTATTTGAACAATAAGCAAGGCCATAGAGTCCTATAATTATATAGACTGTACATACATAGCGTGGAAATAATCGCATCCTAAGCTCAAGCTACCGGAAGCCTAAATATTTCTGGTGCTTGTATACCTTTCACTCAGTGATTAACCGTGCCTTTTCGGTGGTAGGACCGTCGACCTGGAATGGCCTCCGCTCCATTTCTACAGCTAGAGCTCCTTCTCATGCATTCCTCTATATCATCTTAAGATAGTTTTATTTTTAGCCGCGCTGAGGTTGGAGTGCCTCTGAGTAGTTCCCCTAGATGTAGAAGAGGCGCTATGTAAATTCATTTGATGAATGAATATCGGAACCGTTTCTACTACAATACACGACTTGTGGTGGATGTCCTTCTCTTTTCTTTGAACCTCGATCAGCTGCTGGGCTGAACGAGTAACATCTGAAGAAGACAAATTGACATAAATTCGTTTCGATAGTCCACCGATTCTTATGCACATAGGTACACTGCGAGCCTTTTATCATTTCACTGCTTGTTTACAGAAGATACTAACCGTTTATCGATCAAAGTGTAGCAAATGGTATGGAAAGTCATATACTCTCGGCAGGAGCGGCGGTAGGAGGATTAAGCCCCCCCCCACAGAAAAAGGCCATCCATTTTTTGCCCATGCAAAAATGAAAATTTCCTTGCTCAGCCCCCCCCTCCTAAAAACTTAAATCCATAATATGAGATTTCGGCCGGATGACTAAAAAAGATCATCATCAATTTTGGCGGCTGAAAACGGCGGGGAAAAGGAAAATTTTCCGCGGAAGTTCAGCCCCCACCCAAGCTGAAATCCTGGCGCCGCCACTGACCCTCGGTAGAGAAAGGGTTAAAGAGGAGCCAAAAACGGATGAGACGTAGGTCTACCTTTAGACAGCAGTTGGCGTTTACAAGGAGATTGGCTGGCTTGATATCGCGATGGATTATCTTTCCCGAATGCAAATACTTCAAACCTGAAGGAATCAATGCAGAAGGAAAAATGATACTCGAAAGGACAAATTCAGATCTTAACCAATAAGTAATCTTTCGTCCGTTGATATTATGACGGCTTATATGTACAGTGGCGTAGCCAGGAATTTATGATGGGGGTGGTGCTTTATGACCTGGCCGGATGCCCTTTCTGATACCAACCCAACAGTATTACCGTAAATAAACAGAGAATGAATTAATAAAGGGAATAAAGTAAGAAAAACAATTGTTACTACAAGCAATTGTTTAGTTTTTTCTTATTTAAGTGGATGAATAACCTTAAATTTTTTCCCTAGGCCAATGGAGTTTGACCCCCGAAACCCACTTGCCTACGCCACTGTATAATTTTTATGTGTATATATAATAACTAATAAGCTTATATATAATAGGCCATTAGGCCTGCTAGGCGCGCTCTTTTTCGTCCACTATTCATAGCGTCAGCAGGCAAAGCCTTGAGCAAGCACCTGCTAGTTCATGTCATTGTCTCAAAGTAGGTTAAGTTATGAGCGAGAGTAAATCCTATACAGACATACTCCCTTCCGGCTTAAATGTTTTTATTTGTTCAGCTATGGCCTGGTTGCAAATATTATTTAGTAACATAGCATACACAATTAATGCAATAGCTGGCGTCAAGAAATAACTGGATGTTTCTTGTGAACCGTTGGGCAACCGGTCACTTCCATGTTCCAAAATGTTTGTTGCAGTATGAGAAATAATTTGTTATAGCGAAACGAAAGTCCTTAATACCAGTGGCGTAGCCAGCTATTTTTTCATGGGGGGGCAGTGGGGTGGCAGCTTAAAATGATGGGGTGGCTACCGTTAGCAATTAAAGCGTGCATCGGCATCGGTATATTGCCATAGACTATGTATTTTTAGATTTTGGATGTATTACAGTATTGGACATAATACGCATGCAAGCCTCACTAGCTTGTCTGTCCCACAGTGCACTATAGTGGCCTGTCCCACTTTCCAATCACCCACCCTATAAGAAGTTGTACAGGAAGTTGTATAAGAAATAAAATAAGTCATAAATTATATAGCATTCTTTAATTCTTTATCACTCGTAAAAGTAAAAAGTAAAACAAACGCAGGGATTGGGGGGGCAGCTGGGGAGCAGCCCTTCCATTTGGGGGGGGGGCGGCTGCCCCCCGTGCCCCCCCGTAGTTACGCCACTGCTTAATACTCAATTTCTTAGAATGAATTCAATACCTCTATGTAATCTAGCCCAGTACAAATATTAAGCATAAAATTTATGTGCGCATGCAGTTTTTAAATATAGATAGGCCTAGGCCTCTCCTTTTATTTGATATTATAATTATTTTAATATCAAATAGAAGGAGAGGCCTAGGCCCATCTATATTTAAAAACGGTATGCGCACGAGCTTGCGTCTTCAAAAAACACAACACTTTTTGCTGTATAGGCCTAGACCTAAATACAAGGCTCCAACGTAACGATTATTAACAGAATTGCGTCGACAAATCGAGCTGTAACTTGAGTTTTAGGCTAATTAATTTGTTCCAGTTTATCGTAATCTGCATATGAGTGTACTCGGAAAAAGTTGCTCAGCAAAGAGTTTCGTAATTAAATACGTCCAACAGAGGCAATCCGGTAGGCCTATTTGCGTAAAGTAACTTACATTGAAGATTCGTCTATCATACCAAAATTTATATAACGAACGTCAATGCATGTTTGACACCGTCCTACCTCGTAAGACTTGGTAGAGAAAGACCTTGATATGTGTGACTGAAATCGGTTGATTGGAAACGATGATCCGATAAAGATCGGAATCCATCAATTGCGTCAACAGGAACCTGGAAATACACGAAACAACGGCAACACTATAGCGACACTTTATGTAAAGCAGGGGCCTACTTCCCATCCCATCACTGAGTATACGGACGTGCATGTCTTGACCATTAACCCTTTGGAGGTGAGGTGACCATTTGTAACGCCAGAGGTGAGGTGGGGTCTGACAAACCCCAATAGGCCTACATATTTTTATTTTCAAGCCGCGATATCAAATGGAAAATACTAAGTTGAGTTAAACTATTCTTCTATTATCAATAATCAACTAAACAGACGATTACCACGAACAAATATCTGTTTTCAATCCTTATTAGATGGCTGGAAGGTGAACCCATCCAATGTGTACTTAACCCATGCAAGTTTGGGTCCTCATGTGCAACATTATCAAGTGCACGAATAATCATAATATATATATTTTTAATACAACATAAAATGTTTTAGCCATCATTGTCGTCAGCCTTCTCAAAGCCAACACAGAATTGACGTGTTCAAGGCACACTCGCATTGCAAATCATGGCTCATAAATTCAACATGTATAAATTTTTTCTACGAAAAAATGCAATTTCCTTTAAATATGCAACAAAATAAAAAAACTGTTCGTTCAAATTACCTGAAATTGTGGTAAAGTGTCCGTATTTCATATTCACAAAGGTAGAAAAAACAAATTAGAACTGGCTCCATGTTTTCCGCTAAAAATTTAAAGTAGAATGCCTCTGGGGTGTGTCACACCCCACCTCACCTCCAACGGGTTAAGTCAGCCGTACCACATGTCGCAGGAATCTGCATCGCTCCAATCATACATTTAGTTCATAGTTTTATTTTATGATCGTCTCAGGCATAATGGTTTTGAACGGATATATAGAGAGAAATAAATTTTTCAACTACATCTGCCGAAGTTTAAGTTTTCAGCAAGTCTGTTAGTTGTGTTTCGACGCTTGATAGGCCTAGTTCCCAATTTTGGTCTTCAGTGATCCAGGAGTAAAAATTAACGGAGTCTATGGGGCCGTCCATAAAGTACGTCACGCTCCAGGGGGCGAGGGGGTGTAAGAAAGTGTAACAGTTTGTGACAGGGGAGGGGTCAGGCCATGTGTGACGTCACACATTTATCTTTTAAATTCTTTTATTTTTTATTTTTCTTAGTACCTAAAATCCGACCCGGCCCTGCCAGGCGTGTCTAAAACCCGGCCTGGCGGGATAAAAGTTGATTTTCCGTCACTATCAAAGCGTTTAGGGACACACGTCACTATCAGAGGGATTAGGGATAGTATCCTAGGGTTTAGAGGGTTAGGTAAATGGTTATGTTTTTAAATTTTTGTTTCGAAAGTGGGACGTACTTTAAAGGGGGTCCGAGATTTGTGACAGTTTGTGACAGGGGGGGAGGGGGGGTCAAAAATGGTCAAAAATAGCGTGACGTACTTTATGGACGGCCCCTATTATCGGAACATTCTGCTGTCACAATATCTTCTAGGCCTACCTGTTCTCAGAAATCTATAGCATCAGCAGGCTATTTTCCATTTCAACAGAACAGTGCCTGCCCACATAGCCAGGGAACCATCGAAATGCTAGCAGGAGATATACCATATTTCATTTTTTCCACATTATGACCTCCGAACAGTCCAGATTTAAATACTGCCACCTATAACATCTTTCTTATTTAAATAATCAATCAATACTACTTAGAGTTTCTTCACACACAAATTAAAGACTGTTTTCATGTTTGAACTTTGAAGTACTTTGTCACAAAATCCAAAGGAAAAATTGCTCGCAAACTTAAACCTCGGCATATGAAGTTGAAAGATTCGTATCTTTCTATCCGTTCAAATTTATTGCATGATATGGTGGAATCATATTCTTGGTTCAATTCTCTATATATCGGGACAGTTTTAGGATGATTAATTATCAGGCATTAGAAATAATATTAAAAAGATAGTTTGGTTAACTTTTTATTGAACCACGGTGTATAACGACCTTCGCGGAATAGCAAGTAAGCTTTATCCTCCTCTACCATTTATGCCTTGCATAATCTTGCATAGGCTATGCTGCTCTTAACGAGCTTCTCGAAATTAGTCTTAGTGGCATGCAGCCATCACCAAAACAATTTAAACGTCAATTATAAAAAGGTGTTATACACAGTACTGTTACAAAGATATGAAACGACAAGAAGAAAAACAACGAACGAGAAAATTATCATTAGCCTATAATTTTACATCGCTAGTAAGACAATAGACCAATATTTCAGGTCTCATTATTTAGCAAGCACGTGTATCAGTAAGTTAATATGGTGTAAAAGGGTTAATTAAATTAATATTCAACAATCACATACACGTCTTGAAAGTCGTCAATAGTTGGTAGCTGCAGAATATCAATGGCCGCAAGAATCTGTGAAATAGAAGTTGTTTCAAAACAATATTCAGTTACGAATAGATTGTAAAGTAACGTGATGATCCTTCTGTAACGTAATGCCTATTCCACGCCGATGTTGTTAATGAAATGCAGACGATCTGAAGATTGAAAAAGCGTTATAGTAATTCACGAATACTTTAGTCTAAACCTCTGTCACATCCTTTGAGAACTCTTACTTCCCTCTATGGTCATTGGTCACTCTATACAACACTCGACCCAGGTCACAGGATCTAACCCTACCTGGAGTTGAGGTCTTCGCCAACAGAAGCATTATTATGAAAATGTCGTATGACTTTGCATAATTGTTTCTACTTTCTATTAGCACTTGGACTTAGTGGTGGTTGTTGTTGGGCTTCGACGATGGTTGTAACGTAATTGTAATCGTACAGTTATATAGCGCCACTTCAAGAGAACTCCTCAGAGGCGCTCCCGACCTGACACCAAACCACAATCAAAGAGAATGGTTTTCAAACGCTTGCAGCAATCCCCACCATAGATTGAGTATTCGTGACTTTAGCTTTTAATATTCGTAAATATTCGTGAATATTAAGATTTTTTAATATTCGTAAATATTCGCAAATATTCGTTAATGAATTAAGGTGAACTACTGAAACCGCAATACTACTCGGTATTAAGCGCAGTTTAGGCTAAGCTTCTGTACCGGTATGTCTCTCCGACATTCACTCGCATCCAGGTCAAGGCTGACTTAAAATATGCAATGCGCTTAATATGCTGAGATCGAGATAATTTTTGCTTGTAATCTGGCACTATATATTTCCTGCGTTGGCATTTACATTTACTCATCCTGTTACACTAATATAAAACTACTTTATAAATTTGCAGTTATAATAGCTTTACTATTATATATAGTCAGTCAAAGTTTAGTTATAATTTATCCTATAGGCCTGCTATTGCTGCTGCTTACCAACTGCCATCGGTGGCCCTGCCTCTTTCAGTTGGGGAGGATGGGCAGAAGTCAAAGTGACTAACATTGAGTATCGAATGTGATATGAATGCCGCATGGCTATATTGGCCAGACCCAGTAGAGTCCTTGAAGTTTTTAACAATAAATCTATTAAAGTTATTGTCACTTACTGATATAGGCCTACGCGTAGGCTAACTCAATTTTGTGCAATTCATTCAGTAGGCTAAAAGTTAAACATTTTCATAAATAACAAAATAGGAATTAAGAATAATCTGAATAAAGAATTTCTTTAAAGAACATATTATTTTATGAATATAATATTCGTTGGCAGTTTTAATATTCGTTAATAGGCTATTCGTGAATATTTGAAAATCTTAATATTCGTAATATGCGAATACTCAATCTATGATCCCCACAGAAGATAGAATCTTATTTAGGCCAGAGGTATACAAAATGTAAAGCAAAGACCCTAAAATTGAACCCTGTGGAAGACCAAAATAACGAGGAGCGTATAGTAGAACTGGATGATAATTAATCAAAGTATATTTTGTGTGCAACTGACGTTTTCATGTTGAAGCGTCGTCAGACACGTGACCTCCCGAAAGACCCGGATGGCGAATTGACGACTGGTGAAGATGTTGGCCAATCGCTTTAGAGCCACACGCTCATCAGATCTCGGATCGACAACCGACCTACACGTCATCGTAATCATAGGTGCAATCACGTCCTAAAAGTTGGGAGGGGGACCAAATGAATCACGTCATAAAAGTTGGGGAGACCATAATAATAAAGTTAAGGGGACCACTCAAAAGTTGGGGGACGCGTCCCGTGGGTCCCATAGGGTGGTTGCGCCTATGATCGTAATTGTCATCATCGTCGTCGTCGTCGTCGTCATCGTCGTCGTCGTCGTCGTCGTCGTCGTCATCGCTATCATCATCATATCGTCTTCACTATCATCACCATATCATCATCGTCACTGTCATGCAAGTTGTCGTCGTCTAGTTTAGTTGTGACGAGGGCATGGATAGGGGTGGAGCCCGCAGAAACAGTGTATATTTGGCGTATATTACAATTATAATGGGAAAACGAAAGAGCACAAACATTAGAAAACAATACATAACGAAGACAATGCTGCTGGTGATGATGATGAGGGATGTGCTGTTGGCGACAAGGTCACACCAAACTGTAGACGGTGGAGTTAACTTACCAGACCTCCCCGAAGGCACCGCGTCCAAGCGGTCTCTCAGCCAACTGATGGTCAACTCTTGATGGTCCGCCACACGTTGAGTCCGACTCCACATTGCTCCTCACTGTCATCAGTAGACGTTCAGATCGCTCCTCCAATCCGCTTAATCCGTTGAGATTGATTGGATTGCTAGGATTGTTTGTCTGTCTTTGAGTCTGCATCTGAGATGGGTGTTGTGTCAGAGTCTGACCTTGACGTTGGAGTTGCCCTTGACCAAGCAACTGACCTTGAGAATCGACCCCAGTCGTCAAGGTCGTCATGGTTTACGAATCTGTAGATAATAAACAGAAAATTGCTCCAACTTAATATATTATACAATTCATGCGTGCATTCATTTCTTAAAGATCGTTCATCGAACCAAGTAAAAACAATTTCAAAAACAAAACATTACTGGAACAAATAATAAGAAAGAAGTGCTTAAATACTCAGGAGCTGAGCAGAGCGGCGCTGGATAGGAGAAAATGGAAGGACCCTGTGAAGAAGGCATCGGACACCTACTGGCGCTGAGCCCACGGTTGCTGATGGTGATGATGACTTAACTACCAGAATATGTAAGACAGTTTATATGGGAACAAAAGGCATTCCAGATGAGACGGGTCCCGTTAGATGGAACCCATTGTACAAGTAAGTGACCCGAGTGCTAGCAAATAATTAGATAATTGGAATGTGAGGAGCTGAACTGGTTTATGTATCTACTATGTGGGCATGGAGATGCGTGATAGATTGGGAGCATCTGGAAAGACACTGGATAGTTTATTCCATACTAGGGACCCTATAGTACTGTGTGGAAATTTAGGTATGTGGCTTGTTGCTGTTAAACGACACTGCCATAATTATCACAGACGATTAGTGTCACCCTCGTCCTTTATCCAGACCTGGGACTGGCAATGTCAGAGGGCGAACAGTGGCTCAGTTATTTAGGTGTGTTGTTTGTTCTTGCATATGTAGGCTATAACACGCGTTCGTTGTAGCGTGTTAACAAATTCACGCACATTTACAACCATAGTACAAGGACAAGTAAATCCATTATAACAAATCCAACATCATCATACGCATCATCATTGTTGTCGCCGTCATCATCAAGTCGTCGTCGTCATCGGGGGTGGGGGGGGGATGAGGGGTATAGCGCATTGGATGACACACTGGCATGGACAGCGAGAGGTAACGAGTTCGCGTCCCAATTACGGACATGCTTTGTAGGCTGCTATTAGCGTCGTGTATTGCATGCTGTCTGTTCTGTAAGTAGTAAAGATTTATTCTTCTGTGATTTGTGTTCTTGTGAATTGTCTAAATTGCATACATGTACAGTTGTAACCGGTTGAGGTCTGTCAACCGGATTGTTTCAATAAAGAAAATGTTATTATCACACCCATCGACATACACACAATTATGTCTAAAAGAATGCACATATAGGCCTATAAAAATATATAAATGTTTATGCATGTTGTTTATGTCTAAAAAAACTCGTAAATGAGCCTCATAGCAGCGCAAAAAGCATGGCTGTCTAAGGGATCTGCGCAGGTATGCGCTTAAAAACAATGTAAACGCGATGGAAGATTGCCTCATTCCTCCAACCATTACCAACATTTTATTGAATTAATAGACAGTCTACTCATGTCGAACTTATAGCCTACGAATTACAGTAATGACGACGACGACAACAACAACAACAACAACAACAACAGCAGCGGCAGCGGCAGCAGCAGCAACAGCAGCAGCAACAACAACAACAACAGCACTAATAACACGAATAACACCACCACCACCGCCACCAACAAAAAACAACAACTATCACAGTGACCACCATCACCACCACAACAACGACAACAATAATAGTAATAGTAATAATAATAATTATTATAATAGTAACAATAGTCAAGAAAACGACGAGCACGGTTATTCTGGATTAGTTTTTAACTAATAGTTAGTAGGCTAATGAAGTTCCTGAGGGATCCTTAATACTTCAGGGCAAAAAATAAATAAATAAATAAATAATTAATAATAATAACAATAATAATAATAATAATAATAATAATAATAATAATGATAATAACAATAATAATAATAATAATGATAGTAATAATAATAATAATAATGATAATAGTAGTAGTAGTAATAATAATAATAATAATAATAATAATAATAATAATAATAATAATAATAATAATAATTAGACTTATCCATAGCTAATCTCACCACGACAATTTTCACGATAAGGTCGTCATCCTCATGCATTTTAGTAAAACGCGATTTTTTCTAAATATGCGCATCTTATTGTTTTGAAATTTTGCAACATGTCTTGTAATAAACTAATCTACTAGTATCCAGGTTTTCTTCAAAAAATATCTCTTAGCAGCAAATATAACTTTTTTAAGAGAGGAGATTAGAAATCTAAAGTGCTCATGAGCGGCGAACATAATAACGAATTATGCTTTCATAAACATTGGCTCCTCTTCTTATACTTTCTGCCATACAAAGGCGACATATTAGCCGTTATACGCTAACGTAACACTTAAGCACTCACCAGTGTCGCCCTAATCGCGATTGTAATTCTACATAACATTGTATCCGTAATAAACGACGTCCGTCAGGCTCCATGTCTGCTGGGCTGTCCGGCTGTCTACCTGTCCGTCTGCGTGTGTTCCTCTATATGTCTGTACGTGTGACCGTTCAACAGACTGACTGACTAACCATCCGTCTACGTGTCTGTCCCGCTGTCTGTCTGTGCGTATGTCCCTTGGTCAGTCTGTTTACCTGTCCTTCTGTGTGTCTGTCTCTCTGTCTGTCTGTACGTATGTCCCTAGGTCAGTCTGTTTACCTGTCCTTCTGTGTGTCTGTCTCGCTGTCTGTCTGTACGTATGTCCCTTGGTCCGTCTGTTTACCTGTCCTTCTGTGTGTCTGTCTCTCTGTCTGTCTGTGCGTATGTCCGTTGGTCCGTCTGTTTACCTGTCCTTCTGTTTGTCTGTCTCTCTGTCTGTCTGTGCGTATGTCCGTTGGTCCGTCTGTTTACCTGTCCTACTGTGTGTCTGTCACGCTGTCTGTCTGTGCGTATGTCCCTTGGTCAGTCTGCTTACCTGTCCTTCTGTGTGTCTGTCTCGCTGTCTGTCTGTGCGTATGTCCCTTGGTCCGTCTGTTTACCTGTCCTTCTGTGTGTCTGTTTCTCTGTCTGTCTGTGCGTATGTCCCTTGGTCAGTCTGTTTACCTGTCCTTCTGTGTGTCTGTCTCGCTGTTTGTCTGTGCGTATGTCCCTTGGTCCGTCTGTTTACCTGTCCTTCTGTTTGTCTGTCTCGCTGTCTGTCTGTACGCATGTCCCTTGGTCCGTCTGTTTACCTGTCCTTCTGTGTGTCTGTCTCGCTGTCTGTCTGTACGTATGTCCCTTGGTCCGTCTGTTTACCTGTCCTTCTGTGTGTCTGTCTCGCTGTCTGTCTGTACGTATGTCCCTTGGTCCGTCTGTTTACCTGTCCTTCTGTGTGTCTGTCTCTCTGTCTGTCTGTGCGTATGTCCGTTGGTCCGTCTGTTTACCTGTCCTTCTGTGTGTCTGTCTCGCTGTCTGTCTGTGCGTATGTCCCTTGGTCAGTCTGCTTACCTGTCCTTCTGTGTCTGTCTCGCTGTCTGTCTGTGCGTATGTCCCTTGGTCCGTCTGTTTACCTGTCCTTCTGTGTGTCTGTTTCTCTGTCTGTCTGTGCGTATGTCCCTTGGTCAGTCCGCTTACCTGTCCTTCTGTGTGTCTGTCTCGCTGTCTGTCTGTGCGCATGTCCCTTGGTCCGTCTGTTTACCTGTCCTTCTGTGTGTCTGTCTCGCTGTCTGTCTGTGCGTAAGTGCCTTGGTCCGTCTGTTTACCTGTCCTTCTGTGTGTCTGTCTCGCTGTCTGTCTGTGCGTATGTCCCTTAGTCAGTCTGCTTACCTGTCCTTCTGTGTGTCTGTCTCGCTGTCTGTCTGTGCGTATGTCCCTTGGTCCGTCTGTTTACCTGTCCTTCTGTGTGTCTGTCTCTCTGTCTGTCTGTGCGTATGTTCGTTGGTCCGTCTGTTTACCTGTCCTTCTGTGTGTCTGTCTCGCTGTCTGTCTGTGCGTATGTCCCTTGGTCAGTCTGCTTACCTGTCCTTCTGTGTGTCTGTCTCGCTGTCTGTCTGTGCGTATGTCCCTTGGTCCGTCTGTTTACCTGTCCTTCTGTGTGTCTGTCTCGCTGTCTGTCTGTGCGTATGTCCCTTGGTCAGTCTGCTTACCTGTCCTTCTGTGTGTCTGTCTCGCTGTCTGTCTGTGCGTATGTCCCTTGGTCCATCTGTTTACCTGTCCTTCTGTGTGTCTGTCTCGCTGTCTGTCTGTGCGTATGTCCCTTGGTCCGTCTGTTTACCTGTCCTTCTATGTGTCTGTCTCGCTGTCTGTCTGTGCGTATGTCCCTTAGTCAGTCGGCTTACCTGTCCTTCTGTGTGTCTGTCTCGCTGTCTGTCTGTCTGTGCGTATGTCCCTTGGTCCGTCTGCTTACCTGTCCTTCTGTGTGTCTGTCTCTCTGTCTGTCTGTGCGTATGTCCTTGGTCAGTCTGTTTACCTGTCCTTCTGTGTGTCTGTCTCTCTGTCTGTCTGAGCGTATGTCCGTTGGTCCGTCTCTTTACCTGTCCTTCTGTGTGTCTGTCTCGCTGTCTGTCTGTGCGTATGTCCCTTGGTCAGTCTGTTTACCTGTCCTTCTGTGTGTCTGTCTCTCTGTCTGTCTGTGCGTATGTCCCTTGGTCCGTCTGTTTACCTGTCCTTCTGTGTGTCTGTTTCTCTGTCTGTCTGTGCGTATGTCCCTTGGTCAGTCTGTTTACCTGTCCTTCTGTGTGTCTGTCTCTCTGTCTGTCTGTGCGTATGTCCCTTGGTCCGTCTGTTTACCTGTCCTTCTGTGTGTCTGTCTCTCTGTCTGTCTGTGCGTATGTCCCTTGGTCAGTCTGCTTACCTGTCCTTCTGTGTGTCTGTCTCGCTGTCTGTCTGTGGGTATGTCCCTTGGTCCGTCTGTTTACCCCTCCTTCTGTGTGTCTGTCTCTCTGTCTGTCTGTGCGTATGTCCCTTGGTCAGTCTGCTTACCTGTCCTTCTGTGTGTCTGTCTCGCTGTCTGTCTGTGCGTATGTCCCTTGGTCAGTCTGTTTACCTGTCGTTCTGTGTGTCTGTCTCTCTGTCTGTCTGTGCGTATGTCCCTTGGTCCGTCTGTTTACCTGTCCTTCTGTGTGTCTGTTTCTCTGTCTGTCTGTGCGTATGTCTCTTGGTCAGTCTGTTTACCTGTCCTTCTGTGTGTCTGTCTCTCTGTCTGTCTGTGCGTATGTCCCTTGGTCCGTCTGTTTACCTGTCCTTCTGTGTGTCTGTCTCTCTGTCTGTCTGTGCGTATGTCCCTTGGTCAGTCTGCTTACCTGTCCTTCTGTGTGTCTGTCTCGCTGTCTGTCTGTGGGTATGTCCCTTGGTCCGTCTGTTTACCCCTCCTTCTGTGTGTCTGTCTCTCTGTCTGTCTGTGCGTATGTCCCTTGGTCAGTCTGCTTACCAGTCCTTCTGTGTGTCTGTCTCGCTGTCTGTCTGTGTGTGTGTCCGTTGTCCAGTTTGTCTGTCAACCTGTCCTTCTGTGTGTCTGTCCCGCTGTCTGTCTGTACTTATGTCCGTTGGTCAATCCGTCTGCTTGCATGACCTTCTATGTGTCTGTCCTTATACTTTCTGCCAAACAAGGGCAAAATATTAGCCGTTATACGCTAACGTAACGCTTAAGCACTCACCAGTGTCGCCCTAATCGCGATTGTAATTCTACATAACATTGTATCCAGTATAAACTACGTCCGTCAGGCTCCATGTCTGTTGGACTGTCCGGCTGCCTATCTGTCCGTCTGCGTGTGTTCGTCAATATGTGTGTACGTGAGCCCGTTCAATAGACTGACTGACTAACCATCCGTCTATGTGTCTGTCTGTGTGTATGCCCGTTGGTCCGTCTGTCTATTTGTCCTTCTGTGTGTCTGTCTCGCTGTCTGTCTGTGCGTATGTCCCTTAGTCAGTCGGCTTACCTGTCCTTCTGTGTGTCTGTCTC
Organism: Lumbricus terrestris; assembly: GCA_949752735.1. NCBI lineage: Eukaryota > Metazoa > Annelida > Clitellata > Crassiclitellata > Lumbricidae > Lumbricus > Lumbricus terrestris. The sequence goes on along the minus strand of OX457047.1, from coordinate 19,277,785 downwards.
GCTGTCTGTCTGTGCGTATGTCCCTTGGTCCGTCTACTTACGTGTCCTTCTGTGTGTCTGTCTCTCTGTCTGTCTGTGCGTATGTCCTTGGTCAGTCTGCTTACCTGTCCTTCTGTGTGTCTGTCTCTCTGTCTGTCTGAGCGTATGTCCGTTGGTCCGTCTCTTTACCTGTCCTTCTGTGTGTCTGTCTCGCTGTCTGTCTGTGCGTATGTCCCTTGGTCAGTCTGTTTACCTGTCCTTCTGTGTGTCTGTCTCTCTGTCTGTCTGTGCGTATGTCCCTTGGTCAGTCTGTTTACCTGTCCTTCTGTGTGTCTGTTTCTCTGTCTGTCTGTGCGTATGTCCCTTGGTCAGTCTGTTTACCTGTCCTTCTGTGTGTCTGTTTCTCTGTCTGTGCGTATGTCCTTTGGTCCGTCTGCTTACCTGTCCTTCTGTGTGTCTGTCTCGCTGTCTGTCTGTGGGTATGTCCCTTGGTCCGTCTGTTTACCCCTCCTTCTGTGTGTCTGTCTCTCTGTCTGTCTGTGCGTATGTCCCTTGGTCAGTCTGCTTACCTGTCCTTCTGTGTGTCTGTCTCGCTGTCTGTCTGTGCGTATGTCCCTTGGTCAGTCTGTTTACCTGTCCTTCTGTGTGTCTGTCTCTCTGTCTGTCTGTGCGTATGTCCCTTGGTCAGTCTGCTTACCAGTCCTTCTGTGTGTCTGTCTCGCTGTCTGTCTGTGTGTGTGTCCGTTGTCCAGTCTGTCTGTCTACCTGTCCTTCTGTGTGTCTGTCCCGCTGTCTGTCTGTACTTATGTCCGTTGGTCAATCCGTCTGCTTGCATGACCTTCTATGTGTCTGTCCTTATACTTTCTGCCAAACAAGGGCAAAATATTAGCCGTTATACGCTAACGTAACGCTTAAGCACTCACCAGTGTCGCCCTAATCGCGATTGTAATACTACATAACATTGTATCCAGTATAAACTACGTCCGTCAGGCTCCATGTCTGTTGGACTGTCCGGCTGCCTATCTGTCCGTCTGCGTGTGTTCGTCAATATGTGTGTACGTGAGCCCGTTCAATAGACTGACTGACTAACCATCCGTCTATGTGTCTGTCTGTGTGTATGCCCGTTGGTCCGTCTGTCTATCTGTCCTTCTGTGTGTCTGTCTCGCTGTCTGTCTGTGCGTATGTCCCTTGGTCAGTCTGTTTACCTGTCCTTCTGTGTGTCTGTCTCTCTGTCTGTCTGTGCGTATGTCCCTTGGTCAGTCTGTTTACCTGTCCTTCTGTGTGTCTGTTTCTCTGTCTGTCTGTGCGTATGTCCCTTGGTCAGTCTGTTTACCTGTCCTTCTGTGTGTCTGTTTCTCTGTCTGTGCGTATGTCCTTTGGTCCGTCTGCTTACCTGTCCTTCTGTGTGTCTGTCTCGCTGTCTGTCTGTGCGTATGTCCCTTGGTCAGTCTGTTTACCTGTCCTTCTGTGTGTCTGTTTCTCTGTCTGTGCGTATGTCCTTTGGTCCGTCTGTTTACCTGTCCTTCTGTGTGTCTGTCTCGCTGTCTGTCTGTGGGTATGTCCCTTGGTCCGTCTGTTTACCCCTCCTTCTGTGTGTCTGTCTCTCTGTCTGTCTGTGCGTATGTCCCTTGGTCAGTCTGCTTACCTGTCCTTCTGTGTGTCTGTCTCGCTGTCTGTCTGTGCGTATGTCCCTTGGTCAGTCTGTTTACCTGTCCTTCTGTGTGTCTGTCTCTCTGTCTGTCTGTGCGTATGTCCCTTGGTCAGTCTGCTTACCAGTCCTTCTGTGTGTCTGTCTCGCTGTCTGTCTGTGTGTGTGTCCGTTGTCCAGTCTGTCTGTCTACCTGTCCTTCTGTGTGTCTGTCCCGCTGTCTGTCTGTACTTATGTCCGTTGGTCAATCCGTCTGCTTGCATGACCTTCTATGTGTCTGTCCTTATACTTTCTGCCAAACAAGGGCAAAATATTAGCCGTTATACGCTAACGTAACGCTTAAGCACTCACCAGTGTCGCCCTAATCGCGATTGTAATTCTACATAACATTGTATCCAGTATAAACTACGTCCGTCAGGCTCCATGTCTGTTGGACTGTCCGGCTGCCTATCTGTCCGTCTGCGTGTGTTCGTCAATATGTGTGTACGTGAGCCCGTTCAATAGACTGACTGACTAACCATCCGTCTATGTGTCTGTCTGTGTGTATGCCCGTTGGTCCGTCTGTCTATCTGTCCTTCTGTGTGTCTGTCTCGCTGTCTGTCTGTGCGTATGTCCCTTGGTCAGTCTGTTTACCTGTCCTTCTGTGTGTCTGTCTCTCTGTCTGTCTGTGCGTATGTCTTTTGGTCAGTCTGTTTACCTGTCCTTCTGTGTGTCTGTTTCTCTGTCTGTCTGTGCGTATGTCCCTTGGTCAGTCTGTTTACCTGTCCTTCTGTGTGTCTGTTTCTCTGTCTGTGCGTATGTCCTTTGGTCCGTCTGCTTACCTGTCCTTCTGTGTGTCTGTCTCGCTGTCTGTCTGTGGGTATGTCCCTTGGTCCGTCTGTTTACCCCTCCTTCTGTGTGTCTGTCTCTCTGTCTGTCTGTGCGTATGTCCCTTGGTCAGTCTGCTTACCTGTCCTTCTGTGTGTCTGTCTCGCTGTCTGTCTGTGCGTATGTCCCTTGGTCAGTCTGTTTACCTGTCCTTCTGTGTGTCTGTCTCTCTGTCTGTCTGTGCGTATGTCCCTTGGTCAGTCTGCTTACCAGTCCTTCTGTGTGTCTGTCTCGCTGTCTGTCTGTGTGTGTGTCCGTTGTCCAGTCTGTCTGTCTACCTGTCCTTCTGTGTGTCTGTCCCGCTGTCTGTCTGTACTTATGTCCGTTGGTCAATCCGTCTGCTTGCATGACCTTCTATGTGTCTGTCCTTATACTTTCTGCCAAACAAGGGCAAAATATTAGCCGTTATACGCTAACGTAACGCTTAAGCACTCACCAGTGTCGCCCTAATCGCGATTGTAATTCTACATAACATTGTATCCAGTATAAACTACGTCCGTCAGGCTCCATGTCTGTTGGACTGTCCGGCTGCCTATCTGTCCGTCTGCGTGTGTTCGTCAATATGTGTGTACGTGAGCCCGTTCAATAGACTGACTGACTAACCATCCGTCTATGTGTCTGTCTGTGCGTATGTCCCTTGGTCCGTCTGTTTACCTGTCCTTCTGTGTGTCTGTTTCTCTGTCTGTCTGTGCGTATGTCCCTTGGTCAGTCTGCTTACCTGTCCTTCTGTGTCTGTCTCGCTGTCTGTCTGTGCGTATGTCCCTTGGTCCGTCTGTTTACCTGTCCTTCTGTGTGTCTGTTTCTCTGTCTGTCTGTGCGTATGTCCCTTGGTCAGTCCGCTTACCTGTCCTTCTGTGTGTCTGTCTCGCTGTCTGTCTGTGCGTATGTCCCTTGGTCCGTCTGTTTACCTGTCCTTCTGTGTGTCTGTTTCTCTGTCTGTCTGTGCGTATGTCCCTTGGTCAGTCTGTTTACCTGTCCTTCTGTGTGTCTGTCTCTCTGTCTGTCTGTGCGTATGTCCCTTAGTCAGTCGGCTTACCTGTCCTTCTGTGTGTCTGTCTCGCTGTCTGTCTGTGCGTATGTCCCTTGGTCCGTCTGCTTACCTGTCCTTCTGTGTGTCTGTCTCTCTGTCTGTGCGTATGTCCTTGGTAAGTCTGTTTACCTGTCCTTCTGTGTGTCTGTCTCTCTGTCTCTCTGAGCGTATGTCCGTTGGTCCGTCTCTTTACCTGTCCTTCTGTGTGTCTGTCTCGCTGTCTGTCTGTGCGTATGTCCCTTGGTCAGTCTGTTTACCTGTCCTTCTGTGTGTCTGTCTCGCTGTCTGTCTGTGCGTATGTCCCTTGGTCCGTCTGTTTACCTGTCCTTCTGTTTGTCTGTCTCGCTGTCTGTCTGTGCGCATGTCCCTTGGTCAGTCTGTTTACCTGTCCTTCTGTGTGTCTGTCTCGATGTCTGTCTGTACGTATGTCCCTTGGTCCGTCTGTTTACCTGTCCTTCTGTGTGTCTGTCTCTCTGTCTGTCTGTGCGTATGTCCGTTGGTCCGTCTGTTTACCTGTCCTTCTGTGTGTCTGTCTCTCTGTCTGTCTGTGCGTATGTCCGTTGGTCCGTCTGTTTACCTGTCCTTCTGTGTGTCTGTCTCGCTGTCTGTCTGTGCGTATGTCCCTAGGTCAGTCTGTTTACCTGTCCTTCTGTGTGTCTGTCTCGCTGTCTTTCTGTGCGTATGTCCCTTGGTCCGTCTGTTTACCTGTCCTTCTGTTTGTCTGTCTCGCTATCTGTCTGTGCGCATGTCCTTTGGTCAGTCTGTTTACCTGTCCTTCTGTGTGTCTGTCTCGCTGTCTGTCTGTACGTATGTCCCTTGGTCCGTCTGTTTACCTGTCCTTCTGTGTGTCTGTCTCTCTGTCTGTCTGTGCGTATGTCCGTTGGTCCGTCTGTTTACCTGTCCTTCTGTGTGTCTGTCTCGCTGTCTGTCTGTGCGTATGTCCCTTGGTCAGTCTGCTTACCTGTCCTTCTGTGTGTCTGTCTCGCTGTCTGTCTGTGCGTATGTCCCTTGGTCAGTCTGCTTACCTGTCCTTCTGTGTGTCTGTCTCGCTGTCTGTCTGTGCGTATGTCCCTTGGTCCGTCTGTTTACCTGTTCTTCTGTGTGTCTGTTATGATGGTAATAATAAATTTTTTTCTTTAATTAAACGCCTGCAAGACGCACTGCGCTTTACATTTACAGGTTATGCAGTACTCTTAATTAAACTTAACTACCAACTGAACAGACAGCTTTGTAATTACACGGCGCCAATGGCAGCCTACAAAGCAAATCCGCCCAACGGGGGCTCGAACTCACTACCTCTCGCACTCTTGACCAGCGTGTTAACCATTACTCTACCGGGCCCCCAATTGGTAACGTTGTTGGTGATGATGGAGCTGATGACAATGATGATAATAATTATAACAATGACGATGATGATGAAAATTATGATGATGATAACGACTATGCAGCCGCAGATTATGATACTGATTACACCCTATTTTTACGACGATATTGAAGATTAAGATGATGATGATGAAGACAAACTATGATTATGACTAGCCGGGGTACCCGGCGTTGCCCGGGAAATTTAGGATACGACCCGGTCCCGGCCACAACCTCAACACACCTCACCCCATTCCACCCCCATCTCACAACATCCAACCACACATCGACCTCCACCGGTACGCCACCCGTGAAATTTGGGTTTTCGGAAAAATTTCCTCACCCCAATATCCCATACCCACACCCCTCTCCCATCCCCAACCCCACTCCATCGCCCACCACCCCACACCCATGGCATCGGAATGGAAATTTATTGGCTCCCATGGTGGTAGAGATTCGCCAACCACTCCACCGGGTGGCTCTGATGGCCCTCTGTCTAGGTACAAAGCTTCAGAGAAATTTTTGAAAAAGTAGACTTTGGGGGTTTCGCCCCCTCCCTGGACCCATGGTGGTACGGAATCGCCAACCCCTCGTTTGGGTGTCTCATGCCGAGACCTAAACAGTAGTGAAGGTTTAGAGTGAAAAGCTCAAAAACTGTGGAAATGCATCCCGGTCAAACAGACAGACAGACAGACAGACAGACATACAGACATACAGACAGACAGAATCTTCTCTTTATTTATATAGATAAAGTGATCACGATGCCCATGATGATGGACCTGATGATAATGGAATAGATCTAAGGAAAAAATTGATTGTATACAAGGATTGTCACATCGTTTTAGTAATTAGGTGCGGATGATTAAGTCAGAAAGAAACCTTTAGTCTAGTTGCATCTGAAATTGCATAATTATTATGCATTTCATTGTATACGACTGATTAGGAGCCTGTTACTGTAGTTATAGCAGATTACAATGACACAGATGCTCAAAGGCAAAGTGCCGTAGCTAACGATAGTCGGTTTAGAATAGAATAATTATTATTAGCAAAGATGCTTATAGGCAGGTTACATGCAGCGCTGGTTAATATTAACGAAGTCATCTCTGGCGCAGGCCTAAGGGTGCGAGACTCCATAAACTACAAGCATCGCCATTCTCCTTTAACTGTATAAAAGTGCTTCTACAACTGCACAAATCCCTTTAGAATTAACATTTTGTGTACAACTGCATGTTAAAAAAGCCCTGGTTACTTGGATAATTTAATCATAATTTCGAAAGTTCTTCTAAAATGCCACTCCAAAGTCAATTGTACGGCACCAGCTTATTCAGAAGCACTGCATCGAGTCAGCAGGCTGTTCAAAGGGTAGTCAAGTAAGATGTTAGAGTCTGGTAGCCAGAGGGTCAGATGTTCATGAGGTTTCGTTTAGGAATGTGGAGGATCCCGAGGATCAGAAGAATGGGGTATCATTTCTTTTGAACAGACGAGACATTGGGAGAAAATTTCAAGGCGTGATAACCAGAACCAATTATCCACGTTTCTCTACAGCTTGACCTACCTAAATCCTGTACTAGCTGGCAGCATGAAAAACGGACAAAATGCAGCCTGATTTAATGCAGACATGATTCCATATATAACCCTGGTGAATATCTAGATCTCTCTGACTTAATTTCAATTGGCTGTTGATGTTTACATTAGTGTAATTGATCGAAAATAACTTTTTGTGTAGTTGTGAAAAATTGCATAAGCCTACAGCGAGATTCCAGTCAAGTAGACCATAATCGATAGGAATACTATTTGTATGGGCACCCATGGGAGAGTTAAAAGTCATTGTTACCGTTTTCAGCAGGAGCTTAAACAAATGCAAGGCAGAAAATTAGGAACTTTTTTATTTCTAAAGAGATTTCTATACTTAAATTTCTGACTTTCATTGAAGTGTATCATTCGTAACATTAGTATTTCAATGAGAAGAAATTTCTTAAACCCCAAAAGTAGTAGTTAGAAAAATAGGTGTAAATTTTCCAGGGGGCAAGTGCCCCCCTTGCCCCTATGTGCGGGCGCCCATGCATCTGCCCCTTTACTTTTTTACCTACTTGACAAATGACTTAGATTTTAAGATTTTGCGAATGGCTTGTCCCGCTTTAACCTTTTCGCTACCGGAGGTAAGTAAATTCCTCTGACCGGGAAATTATATGGCAATAGGATTGTATATGTATTATATATGTTTGCATGTATGTTAGTATGTATGCATATAGGTATGTATTTATATGTTTATATTTATGTATGCATGCATGTGTGTATGTCTATGTGCATGTATGCATGTATACGTGTGTATGTTTGTATGTATGCATACACGTACATGCGTACCTGCGCTCATATGTAGGCTATGTATGTAACGTATGGGTGACCCATACAAAAGCTATAGAATTAGAACATATAACTTGAGAATTGCATAGTAAACTACAGAAGATAATTAGGAGATACACACGACTTTGTCTTTATATATATAAATATATATATATGCACTTATGTATGTATGTTTCCATGTATATAATAATAATTATGTATGTCTTTGTATGCTATATAGTGTGTGTCATGTGTAACAGAGCTCATACAATAGCTATGGACTATTGGACTTAGAACCTAACTTGAGAATTGTATGGTAAACTAAGGTAGATAATAAATCAGAGATACATATATAATTCGCCTGTATAACTTCGTTATTTTTTAGCAAACAAGGGCGATAGATTCAGTTACTTTGTCAAAAGTTTATATTACAAGGGAGGTTCATCAACGCTTCATTGAAAGTCTGATTTTATAACTTGTCTAGGCTGACATCTGGTGAAAACCCTGAGTTAGAACAACGGTATGGAGAGTTTCCACCGTAGACTACATAATGGATAATGTATATGACCACAGGCAACGTTAAAACGCACACCAATGCTTATCTAACAGGCGGCGTAGTAATGCCGGATATATCCGGCGCTATAGGGAATAGAATTAATTTCGTGCGCCGGATATATCCGGCGCGCAAGGTAGCGAAAAGGTTAAATTTGAATGTATCCCGAAGTTACCTCGACTTGAATTTAAGTCTGAATTGAATGTATCCCGGAATTGCCTCGACTGAATGTAAGTCTGAATTGAATGTATCCCGGAGTTGCCTCGACTTGAATTTAAGTCTGGATTAAATGTATCTAGTAGTTATCTCGACTTGAATTTAAGTCTGGATTAAATGTATCCAGTAGTTGTCTCGACTTGAATTTCGGTGTGAATTAAATATATCCCGGAGTTGCCTCGACTTGAATTTAAGTCTGGATTAAATGTATCCAGTAGTTGTCTCGACTTGAATTTCGGTCTGAATTAAATATATCCCGGAGTTGCCTCGACTTGAATTTAAGTCTGGATTAAATGTATCCAGTAGTTGTCTCGACTTGAATTTAAGTCTGAATTGAATGGATCCGCCGGACTCTCGTTTCGCTACTCATGCCCCTTTGATTCCCCCACAGTAGGGGGAATAGATTAAACACTGTATCCATGTCTATACGTCATTACACACATGCATACACGCGCGCGCACACAAACACACACACACACACACAGACAAACACAGCTTAGGAGCATAAGGGGTTGGCATTCATAGAAATCCTTATCTACACTGGCGCTACATCTCAATCGGATAAACAAAGAGAGACAGCGGGGGTCGAACAAAACCGTACGAGCTTCATTACCAACGGATCAACCTTGCAGCTAAATAAACAGGTTGCCCGGTTAACTCAACAGCACATGATGGCCCCATAATAAGGGTTGTAAAAGTGATTCAACAACAAACCATTGCTGCAACTTGCTCTGTAGGCTTAGTGCCTAATTGCATTTCTCTCTTATCTTCTTTTTAAAAGCTGTGCATTTGAAAAAAGTATTTGAAATGCTGGATGAGATCAGGGTTTAAAGTGTGCCTGGACGGTCATAGACGGCGTCCATGCACTTATTTTCAAATCTGAACGCCGTCGTGCCACTTACCTCGTAGATCATTGTCTGATTCCCATCAGTTAGTTTTCTACCATTCTCGTACTGCTCTCATGTGCACTTGTGCATTGTAGCCTTTAATTAGAATTTGGAAAATCCCGAGATTGTATGTTGATACAATACACATCAATACACACAAACACACACGCGCGCAAACACACACAGACTGTGGGACACACACGCATGCACACACACACACACACACACATGCACCATCGAAATTTGCCAATTTATTCCACAATAATTATTAGGTAATACTTTTGGCACGACTCATGGTACGTAGCCAGATCTGACTATTCACTTTGAGACGACAGCGCCGACTATAAGCCTTACACAGTCTTCACCACCATTCTACAGACCGCCGGAATGCAATGATGATGATGATGATGATGATGATGATGATGATGATGATGATGATGATGATAATGATAATGATGATGATGATGATGATGATGATGATGATGATGATGATGATGATGATGATGATGATGATGATGATGATGATGATGATGATGATGATGATGGATGTTTGAGGAGATGATGATAATACTGCTGATGATGCCGATGTTGTTCTTTTGGAGGTGGTGATGATAATGATGATGGCGAGGATGACGATAACGGCGACTACGGCTCTGATGATGATGATTTTGTTCGTCTTAAGACCAGTCCATGGTCTGGATAGTGCCGTTATGGCGCTCCAAACCCTTCAGGTTGAATGGGTCTCCAAATTCATTTCAGCTGCTCATTATGCCTCTAATAGATCTACTTGTGTCTGTTTATTTATGAAACTCGTATTTTTACACCTTACAAACTGAAGGCCTCAAATCGGAGTCGGATCGAATACCTCAAAAGTCATGTAGACCTACAGCTTCAGCAAACCTAATATAAATATTATTGATTTTGTGCATAAGTAACGCCACTTACACTGACTCAGATCAGTAGGCTACAGAGAGTTTGTAAGCCTAGTCTCTTTAGCACGGCGTTTATAACCATGTAATTCCTAATAGGGTGGACCCATAATAAGACATGCGTGGGGCCTTCAAAACAATACGTCAGTAAGACGCGCCTGCAGGCCTCAAGTTTGTAGGCGGCCTCCACATTTATAAGTGTAGGCCTAGGTATACTCAGAAACGCAACTGTAGAAATATAATAATTTTCTTATGTAAAGCCCGTCATCACTGATGTATGTAGGTTAGGTCTAATATTGTTGCTAAGATGTGCCACATTACATGCACAAAGATGTAACACATGGACGGCAAAAAGTATATTAGTGTATTCATTCATTCATTTCAGGCATTTATATAGCGCCTCTTTAGTGTATTTACTCAGAAGCGCTTAATTTCTGATCGAACTTTAAATTTTGTGATTCCTTTCAGTGTGCGTCATATCTGAGTGAAGCTGGTTTTTAAATTATTCTTGCTATCAAAAACAAACATGGGGTTAGTTTGCGTTTGAAATTGACAAATATGAGGCTAAGCCAGACATTTTAAATCTGTGCTAGTCTAAACCACCAACAGCACTATAGGTTGGCTCTTTCTTACAGGTGCTATTGACCAATTTTTTCTTTTAACTTAAATTTTGTTGATAAGATTATGATTCAAACTAAATTGTGCTCCCTATAGCCTATATATATATATATATATATATATATATATATATATATATATATATATATATATACATACAACGACACTAATAAGCGATGCCAACAATAATTAAATTTAATGGGCTTCAAGTTGTCACTGCAAGAGGGACCTCACAATGGTATTTTGTTTCTAGCCTGACTTTGCAGGGGGTACGCCATCATTCGATTTCTTTACTTGGGGGTACAATAAAAATAAAGTTTGAGAACCCCTGCTCTAGGCGTTTTATGTCTTCTTGCCGCATTGTCCACGTCTCCGAGCCGTACAGGACAACACTCCATACCAGTGTCTTCACCATTCTCTTCTTCAGCGTCATGTTTAGACTGCCTCTGAGTAGCTTCCCCCTTTTGTAGAACGCATCTTTTCCCATAGCTATTCTTCTTTTTATTTCCACGTGGCACCTTGCATCCTCTGTAACCACACTTCCTAGATATCAGAACTTCTTTACCTGTTCTATTTCCTCACCATTTAATGTGATGTTTACCGTTTCCTCTCCTCTCTTACTTATCTTCATTACCTTTGTTTTCTTTATGTTAATTCTCATTTCGTAGTTCAGCAATATTCTATTTAAGCGGTCCATCATCATTTGTAGACCCTCTTGACTGCCTGCCAACATCGCCTGGTCGTCTGCAAATCTCAATGCTTTCACCATTTTCCCACCCACTTTTACCCCCTCCTCCAGCTCCTCTAGCGTTTCTCTGACAATTTCTTCAATATAGATGTTGAATAGAATTGGTGACAGTGGGCATCCTTGCCTCACTCCTCGTCCTATTTTTGCCGGCTCTGAGAATTCTCCATCGATTCTTATCTTGACTCTTTGCCCCATGTATAGATTGCCTATCAATCTTCTTTCTCGCCAGTCCACCCCTATTCGTCTCAGTATTCCCATCAATTTCTTCCAGTCCACTCTGTCAAAAGCTTTTTCGTAGTCGACGAAGCAGATGTAAATATCTTGTCCATGCTGAATGCTTCTTTCTGCTATTACTCTCAGCGGTGCCACTGCATCTCTTGTCCCTCTACCCTTCCTGAACCCATATTGTTCCTCTCCCAAGCACTTATCCGTTTCCGCTTTTGTCTGCAGTCTTTTTGTTATTATTCTTAGCAGTACCTTTGATGCGTGTGTAAGGAGACTTATAGTACGATTGTCCTCACAGTTTATTGCATTCCTTTTCTTCTGTAGTGGTATAACTATGGTCTGTAGAAAGTCCTCTGGCCATTCTCCTGTGCTATATGTCCTGGCATAGTTGCACCACTTCATTCATAGCTTTCTCTCCTAGGTTCCTCAGCATTTCTATTGGGATGTTATCATTGCTCCTGCCTTGCCGTTTTTCATGTCCTCTATTGCAGCTAAGACCTCTTCTTTCATCACCTATGGCCCAATGGTGTCCTCTGTTTTTGCCTCCTCCTGCTCCTTCGCTTGCTTCTCCACTTCCTCCTCAATGTTGGTATTTCCTGTGTACAGCTCCTCCACATATTCCTTCCATCTTTTCCTTATATCTCCAGAGTCTTCTAGTAGCCTGCCATCCTTATCTTTGATAGTGCTTCCTCTTCCCATGTTCTTTTTCTTTTCCAGTGATTTTATTTTCCCATACACTAGATCGTGGCGTCCTTGTTCCTGGAGTATCTCTAGCTCCGTGCATCTTTTCTTACACCATTCCTCTCTTGCTTTATTCGATGTTCTTCTTAATTGATTATTAAGTCTTTTATACTCTTTTTTTCAGCTTCCTCTGTGTTCTGGTGTTTCCATTTTCTTCTCTCTTCCATATCTTTGACCATCTCCGGTGTTATCCATGGCTTGCGAGGTTCAATACTCTTTTGAAATCCCACAGTTTCTGTCGCCTCTTTAACCATTGTCTCCTTTAGATTCATCCACCTTTCCTCTGCTGTTGATCCTTCTTTTAGCGTTTCTACTTTTTCCTCTATTCTCTCAGATAGTTCGCTCATCTTCGTCTTTATCTTCTCTTTGTTCCACTTAAATGTCTTTATCCTTCTCTTTTTGATGAACTTTAGTTGTAGTCTCACTGTCACAGCTACCATGTTGTGTTCTGTATCTGCGTCTGCACCTGGGAGAGTTCTTGAATTCTTCACACTGTTTCTGTATCTCTGCCTGACCATAATGTAATCCAGCTGATATCTTGCTCTGTCCCCTGGTGATTTCCATGTGTACCTTCGTCTTTTTTGTTGTTGAAACCATGTGTTAGTCACTGCTAGTCTTTGTCTTTTGCAGAATTCCATCAGCTTATCTCCTCTTTCATTTCTACTTCCCAGTCCAAATTTCCCTATTATACCCTCTTGTTCTCCTTCCCCTACTACTGCGTTCCAGTCTCCCATTACAACCACATAATCCGTCCCTTTGATGTTTTCCAGGCATCTCTCTATTTTTTCGTTCATAACATCCACCTCCTCTTCATCATGTGTTGACGTAGGCATATACACTTGTATAATTGTTATGTCCACTGGGTCTCCCCATATTGCCACTAAGATCATCCTGTCCTCAACTCTTTCCACTCTTGTCACACATCTGGCCACTCTATCCGACATTAGAATGGTCATCCCATTCTGACTCTTATCTCCTCCAGCATAGACAACTTTGATGCCATCGCTTATGAGCTCCCCTCCCTCCTTCAATCTTACCTCCGCCAGTCCTAGTATGTCAAGTTCTGCCCTCCTCATCTCTCCTATCACATTTGCCAGCTTTCCTGGACTTGCCATTGTTCTTATGTTCCATGTCCCTATGTTTAGCTTTTCCCTTTTGGTCTCTGTTTCTGTTTGGAAGGATTTCGCTTGTTGACGACCGAAGGAGCCTTGTCTCCCCCCTGCCGAACGCGACTCTCCCCAGTGTCTGGATTGAATCGTTAACGTCGTTATCTGAATTTCTGTTTGGCGTCATTTTTCATGTAACTCGTATGCATTTTGTGTGTGTTTATGCATGCATGTATGTTCGAGCACCCATACGGACATAAATACTTACATCCATACACAATATAGTATTACATGCATATTTACATACATACGTACATACAGGCATACATACACACATACACATTACACACATCTGTGTTGCATGTGGTATTGAATGTATGCTCATACGTATAATATACATAGGCCTACATACATGCGTAGGCCTACATATATACATACATATGTATACATACAAGCATACATACATACATGCATATAAACATACATAAATACATACATACATACATACATACATACATACATACATTCATACATACATACATACACACAAACCAACATACATACACACATACATACAATCATACATGTATGCACATACATGCATGCATACATGCACGCACATACACATTGATACTGTAGTCATGCAAGAATTCTGACCATCGTCAGCAACTACAATGAGTGTAGTGTAGGCCTACTTGCAGAGTCCTTTATTACTATTGTAGGCTATGTGTAATAATTAATGCAGAAACTGAATGAATATTATGCAATATTATCGAAATTTTGTTGCTATTATTATATGATACAGTCGTTGTTTGGTCATTCGTTCAGCATGGGGGGGTTAATTGTCCGGGGTAATTATCTGGGGGGGGGATTATTGGTACGGTGTAATTCTCCGGGGTAATTGTCCGGCGGGGTAGTTGTCCGGGATATAATTGTCCTGTTACTCTGAAAATGTTACCATTAAAGTTTGCAAATTGAACATATTTTAAACAGTAGGAGAAGACATTTATTGCAGTTTTAAACCATGTCTCTATGCACTGAAATCATGAATAATGTTGTGTAGATGACAGTTTTAAAAGCTACGGCTACAGCTTGGAAATCCAGAATATTGTAAGTAATTGGGATGCGATGCTCTGAAGTCTTACAGACTTAAACCATGAGTATCAGCATTGAAAACTGAGCCATTGTATTAAGTTGACAGCCTCAATTCTTACAATTGTGATATGGAAATTTTAAAAAACTTATACAGTGTTGTTGGACCACTTATTGAAGTCTTAAGCCATGTTTTTCAGCAATCAAATTGTGATAATGTCTTAGAACAGGACTATGAATTGTTGGCACTGCTATTATGAGCAATTTCATCAAAATGAGAGCCCAAAATGCTTCCCCCCACAGGATGGTACAAGATAGACACTGCATCTACTTCATTACACACGTGCATCCTGCGCACACGAGTGCGCACACACATACACAGCTCAGGAGCATAATGGGTTGCATAGCATTGCTTATATCCCTCTGGCGCGACGCTTCTATCGGATAGCCAGGCAGCGGGGGTCAAACGAAACCCTACAAGCCTCATTAGGAGACGTGGACGGAACGACACTGCACCTAAATAAACCAGATGCCCGGTCAACTCAACAACACTTGTTATCGGCACAGGTGTCTGGAATTGGTTCCCACAGGGCTACATCTACTTTCTGGGGTTCTTACTGATTTTTAAAAATTAAACTCAAAACTGTCAGGAGCGCTTCTGAGAAGTTCCCACGAAGAAGCGCTATATAAGCTTAGATTCTTGAAGAAATGAATGAATGATGAGCCTATTAAAAGATAGGCCTTAATGGTACTTTTAAATTAACCCAACAGTCAGTGCTATGATCCAGTTTGCTTTTATAAATGATTTGATTCTTCTTTGCTTTCCATCCTCCACTTTAAATTTCTTCCAAGCGTAATTCGCTTATATCTCTTTAGAATTTCGTTTCTTCAGCTTTTCCCAGCAAATTTCTAGCCACGTATGTAATTGCTTTGACAATACCGTACACTACACAGTCCTCACCACCATCCTAAATACCACTAGAATGCAGTGATGACGACGATGACAGCGACAAAATGATGATGATGACGACAACACCGAGTGTGATTAAGATGACGTTGAATATGATGATGATGATGAATATGAATATGAATATGATTATGAATATGAATATGATACCGGGTAATTATGATGATGATGACGATTGACGACGATAACGACGACGACGACGACGACGACGACGACGATGATGATGATGATGATGATGATGATGATGATGATGATGATGATGATGATGATGATGATATGATGACAGGACCGGAAAAAAAATGTGGGCCCTGTTCAGTAAAACTGCGGAGCCCCAACCTTGCAGAATCACTAAAAAGTACAAAAGAGCATACCAAACGGGCCGCATTAAGGCTATAGTGCGATCCCAGGTGCCAGTGGCGTAGCAAGAAATTTACAATTTTTTTGCCTTGCCGGGTGCCCTTTCTGACACCAACCCAATAGTATTACAGTAAATAAAAGGGAATAAAGTAACAAAGGGAATAAAGTAAGAAAAACAATTGCTACTGCTAGCATTTGTATTGTTTTTCTTTTTGAAGCGGATAAATAACCTTTAAAAAAGGTTTTTCCTGGGCCAATAGGGGGTTTAAACCCGAAACCCCCTTGTCTACGCCACTGCCAGGTGGCGTAGACAAGTTGCCACGACTACCCTCTAATGGCCCCTTGTGAGAACAATTTTTCAGCGGCATGTTCAATATGTCATGTCCAAAATTTGTCTTAAGAATTAACAGAGTCCATGTATCAAAACTATCGTCCTTACAGCAAGTCAGCACCATGTTTACGAACAACGCTAATGACGTACAACTGTAGTGCTCGTAGAACAAAGAGGGTCGTCATAATACACCGTGGTTCAAAAAAAGTAAGCCAAATTGTTTTTCATATATCTCTAAGATCTGATGACATATCACGCTAAAATTTTCCAAGTATTTAGAGAATTGGACCAAAAATATGACTCCAAAATTTCAAGAGATAAAGTTGAACGGATAAAAAGATACGTATCTTTCAACTTCATATGCGGAAATTTCAGTTTACAAGCAATTTTCTGTTAGATTCAATGAAATGTAAGTCAAGTTGTTTTTTTATATCTCTAATACCTGATGATTAATCAGGCTAAGATTTTCCAGATATGTAGAGAATTGAACCACCAATATTATTCTAACAGTATGGTTTGATTATTGAATTAAATAAGATACTCAAAATGTCCTCCTCCTGCTGCTTGCACACCAGCCTGGAGGCGCTGGCGCCATTGAGCAACAGCAAGTTGGCAATAATGCAGCATCGTGGTGCTGGGCACGGTGGTGTAGTGGGTATGTTCGTTGCCTTGCAGCCGGAGGGTTGCAGGTTCAAATCCACCTCAAGTCGCTGCGTTAGGGACCTTGGACAAGTTCTTCACTCACAATTGCTCAGCGCTTATAGGCATGAAACTCCGATGCAGTGTCCAATCTGTAGTCGGGAGCGCCTCTGAGGAGTGAGCTTGAAGTGGCGCTATAGTAAGTGCACATACAAACAATTAAACAAACATAGCTAATTTTGTCACAAAAGTGATGTAGATCAAGAAAATGCCGTCATAATGGGGCAGTGCCATTGTCGAAGCAGCGGTGTAGTTAGTGACTAAAAAATTGCAAAACAAGACAAGCCGTCACAATAAGAATACAATAGCACAAGTTGGCAATAATGCAGCATCGTGGTGCTGGGTCCCGCATTTTCTGAACAGGAACTGGATCACCACATTTGTCAATTCGACCCTGTGCGGTCCCTCGAAAACTGCAGACCCGAGAGCACCATTAGCACTACCTTAATGCGGGTCTGCACACAAAACGTGTTAAATTCGACGAATCAACATTCGTCTATTAGCAATTCGTTCCTTATATTTTTCAGTATAAACAGGTCTTTTAATATTCCAGCCTTGCGTATAAGTATATTATGCATCTTTCTTGGTCTAAGAATATTAGAGAAACTCATGGTCAGAAATGCTTGTAAGTATGTAACCATGGTTATATTCAGGGAACTTGGACAATCTTGTGGCCAGTGTCACGAAATAGAGTATCCCCCGTATTAATTGTATCCCCCCAAAATTAAAAAAGTCGAAAAAACCGCTTCCGCGTGTCAAGGCCGTAGCGAGGATTTGATTTCGGGGGGTGTTTACCCACTTTTTCAGCCAATTTTTCTGACGACCTTTTTAATCATCACACACTTTTCGTAGGATTTTTCGCCCGGAAACAGTTAACCACGGTGTAGAACGATCTAAATTCATGTTTCCCTTCTAAAATCGCGATCTTCTGTGGGTTCTGGGCGGCCACTGAAGTTCTAATAATTATGGGCTTGTAAATGCATTATATTATTCTTTCATTTTTCATTTTGGGGGGTGTTCAAACACCCAAATCACCCCCCTAGCTACGGCCTTGCCGCGTGTAGTTTCTTTGCAAATTAATTTTTATCTGCTTTGTTTTGAACAATGCCACTAACAGGTATGCTTATTCCGACTAGATAATTTGTTTTGCCCTGTTTTTAGAGCACTTAAAACATTTAAAACACTTAAGAACACTCAGAGTCACTAAATAAATTCGAATTGCTTGTATCTGAGTATTGCCTAGGACACTTAAAACAATTAGAGTCACTCTAAATTTTGATTAAAGCATAAATATTTTTATCATGCGCATTTTTCAAAAAAGGGGATAGAATGGTTTATCTCCCCGGATAGTATAGACCGGTTAATTCCATCCGGGGGGATAGATTTATTCATCCCCCCGGATAGCTTTCAAGGGGGATACTCCGTTTCATGACACCGGACAACGACCTGGGCAAAAGATTTTTACGAAAGCATTTACCCTGATTTGCCCCCACTGCAGTGTCACCATGACCGTCACTGATTACAAAATAAATGTTATAGGCCTATTTTCGCGGTTGCGCCAGTAGTAAGTAGACCTAACTCACAGTAACTAAACCATGCCGTTACAAGGACGCCTGACATTGATAATGACGATGATGATTATGATGATGGCGACGACGACTATTATGGTGGTGGTGATGACACTGACGATAACATTAACATTGCCATTTCTATGGCGCCGTAACAAGCCATGCCATGGAACGGGCGTTTGATAATGATGAAAATGATTACGATTATGACGATGATAATCATGATTGTGACAAATACGATTTATATGGCGCTTTAAATAACCATGCCGTTTGAAGACGCCTAGCGATGATGATGATGACGATGATGACGACGACGACGATTATTAATATTATGATGATGGTGATAAGAATGACGAATTATATAGGGCCGTAAAAATAGCCATTCTGTTCCAAGGCACATGTTGCTGTAGTCATTGTTGTTGTTGCTGGTGGTAGTGGTGAAGTTGGTGGGGGTGATGGTGGTGGTGGTATTGGTGGTGGTGGTGGTGGTGGTAGTGTGGGTGGTGATAGAGGTGGTGGTGATAACGATGATGATAACGACGACGACGACGACGACGATGATGATGATGATGATGATGATGATGATGCTGAAGATGATGATGATGATGATAACATTGACGATTTCTATGTCGCCGTAAAACAGCCATGCCGTTTCAAGGCGCCTGGCGATGATGATAATGATGACGACTACGGCGGCGACGATGACGGCGACGATGATGATAACAATGACGATTTCTATGGCGCTGTAACACAGCCGTGCCGTTACTATGCGCCTGATGACGATGATGACGACGACGTTGATGGTTATGAAGTTTATGATACTGATTTACTTATTATTTTGTATTTTTTTAGGCGACATCTATTATAAGCTTAGTCTATAAACAATTAGAAGATTCTGTGTGTTTGACCGGGATGCATTTTAGCAGTTTTTTGGCTTTTCACTCCAAGCTTTTACTACTGTGTCAGTCTGGCTACCCAGTGGAGTGGTTGGCAGGGCTTAAAGTGTGCCTGGACGGTCATGGACGGCGTCCATGCACTTATTTTTAAATCTGAACGTCGTCCTGCCACTTATTGGCCAGCACAGCCTTGAATGGTAAGGGCGTCCATGCACCTCTTTTGGAAAGGTAAGGGGCGTCCAGGCACTTCTTTGTCCACACTTTAAGCACTGGTGGTTGGCAAATCTCTCCCACCATAGGGGCCATGGTGTGGGAGATAACCAAATTTAAACTAAGTCGTTAAACACCGCAGGTGCCCATAAACACCGCACATGTCCAAAACAACGAACTCATACATCAATGACGTCATGACTTTATGACCTAATTTTCTTTGCTGGCGGTTAGGAAAATAATGATAAAAGCCCTGTTGATCGCAAGCTTGGACAAGGGAGGGACGGAAAGAAAGTGGGATTGAGGGAGGAGGGAAGGGACGAGGGACAGAGGATGAAGGGTGGGAGTGAGGGAGGGAAGGAAGGAGGCAGGCAGGAAGAGAGGTTTGGAGAGGGCTTACGGACGGACGAGTAATGGAGGGAGGGAAGGTGGAGGGGGAGAGCGAGGGAGGAGCAGACGTAGGAAGGGAGGGACGGATGGAGGGACGGAATGACAGAAGGAAGGAGGAAGTAGAGGATTGGCCAGGAACCGGGCGAATCTTAAAATTTTCGGGCAACGCCGGGTACCCCGTCTAGTTGGAAATAAGGATGATGATGAAGATAAATATGATGATGATTGCAATAAAGACGATGATGATGACGATAATGATGATGATAAC
Source organism: Lumbricus terrestris (assembly GCA_949752735.1). NCBI lineage: Eukaryota > Metazoa > Annelida > Clitellata > Crassiclitellata > Lumbricidae > Lumbricus > Lumbricus terrestris. The sequence continues at coordinate 19,257,755 of OX457047.1, read as the reverse complement.
AAGTCATTGTTATTGATTTGTATGGCGCCGTAACACAGACATGCGGTTAAAGTGCGTCTGATGGTGATAATGATGTTGATGACGACGACAACCACGCTGATGATGATAGTGATAGCAATGACGATTTCTGTGGCGCCGTGACACATCCAGGTCCTTACAAGCCCGCCTGATGATGATATCAATGATTCAATGATGACGATGATGATGACGATGATGGTATTCCTGGTGGTGGTGGTGATGATAACGATGATGGCGACGACGACAATAACGACGATGACGTCGATTATGATGATAATTTCAACAACGATGGCGACGACAATGATGATGGTGGTGACGATGATGATGCCAATGATGATGATGATGATGATGATGATGATGATGATGATGACGACGACGACGACGACGACGATGATGATGTCATTTGCATCAGAGAATTCTAATGTTAAGTACCGGTACCGACCAAAACATTTTCTTTAAAAAAATCTACGTTACCTTAAATATTATTTCAGAATTATAAATTTTAGTTTAATTGTATTTAAAATTTGACTAACATTAGACTACAAGGTGTGTTCAAAGTGTTCGCCTTCGGCTTCAACACAAGCTTCAAGACGCGTTCGCTATTTGCCAATTGCAGCATCAATAACCAATAACATTTGGTTTCGACATGTAAAATAACGACGTCATTATGACGTCATTTTTAGTGAGGGCCGTTCATAAATTGCCAATTTGTAGATAATTATCTCAGGATCAAGGATGTTTTGAAATTTTGACAATCGATGAATAGTGATAGCAATGAGGTTTTATTCACATTATCAAAAGGGTGCCCGATTTATTGGGACACAGTGTACATATAACCCCACTCCAGCCCAATCCCACCAAGCACCACCCAATTCCTTTCCATACCCCGCTCCACCCACCCCAAGTCCCCGACGTCCGCCACCCCATTGATAATCAGCGATGCAACTCATGCTATCCACAGATGTCCAGTTACGCGTGTTCACCCCAACCCGCCACAGCCCTCTCTTCGCCCTTCTAGCAACCCAAGTACCCAACCCAGGCGGGTCTTTGTCTAGCTAGAGCTGCTAGAAGGATTGAGGTGAATAGGTGCGATAAACTTTCGTGGCGGCTGTGTGCTGGGCGGGGGTGGCTATTCCCGACGGTTTCTATCATTGTTCGTTGGAACCCAAGAAATTGAACTGTGGGTGTGCTTGCTGGACTAACAAACATACATGGACACATGCATACATACATGCCTACCATCATACATACATATATATATATATATATATATATATATATATATGCATACTTGCATATAATTATACCAGTGATTCCCAACCTTTTTTGACTTTAGGGTCACTTTGTTGCTGTTCGAGGATGTGAGGGCTACTTTTTCTTAGTTAGAGGACATAAGGGTATTAAGAGGACACAAGGCTAAAATTTAATTAACCAAGAGCATATAAAATCGTCAAAATTGAATAAAAATAGAATGCTTGATGCTATTTATAAACATCCAAATAAAATAATTTGTAAAAGAGAAACTTTTTTTTAATTCTGTCCAAATTGTCATTTTTTGCGTATATTTTATATAATTATTTCAGAGGTTTAGGTTCATTATTTAAAACCTGGCGGGCCACTTTTCGGAGTTTGTCTCGACTTGAATTTCGGTCTGATTTTAATTTATCCCGGAGTTGTCTCGACTTGAATTTACGTCTGGATTGAATGTATCCTGGAGTTGTCCCGACTTGAATTTAGGTCTGAATTGAATTCATCCCGGCATAGGCGTACGAGGCGGGGGTCCAGAGGGGCAAATGCCCCCCAAATTTCGGGCAAATGTGTTTTTCGGGCAAAGAAGGCATGGGCTGTCAAAAAAAAATCGAAATTTTTTTCGGGCAAAACAGGTACGGGAGGATTTTTTCGGGCACAGGAGTAAAAAAGTGGAAAAAATTGGACGGATGACTAAAAAGGTCATCAGATTTTTCGGACGGGAAAATCTTAAGATTTTTGGGTGGATGACGAAAAAAAGGTCATCAGATTTTTCGGGCAAAATGTTTCCCCCCCCACTGCCGAAATGTCCCGTACGCCTATGCATCCCGGAGTTTGTCTCGACTTGAATTTCGAACTGATTTTAATTTATCCCGGAGTTGTCTCGACTTGAATTTTGGTCTGATTTGAATTTCCTGGACTTGTCTCGACTTGAATTTCGGTCTGAATTGAATTTATCCTGGAGTTTGTCTCGACTTGAATTTCGGTCTGATTTTAATTTATCCTGGAGTTGTCCCGACTTGAATATAGGTCTGAATTGAAATCATCCCGAAGTTTAATCAATCAATCAAATTTTATTGAATCGATTCCGTGTAAACATGCTATTATCACCATGACAAATCTTAGTACATGGAATGAACAAAATATAGACAGGAAATATTAGAGGTAAACATTGCACATTAGATAATAGATCATTATAGCAAAGAGAATCGACTCGTGGAGAGAAGAAGCTGACGCTTATCTAGTCATCCCCACATCATTAGGAACAGCAATAGTAACAAGAAAAGGTAGGAAGAATCGATGGCTATGTCACAGATATAGGTAGGTAACTTAATTAGAATCTACATAGAGTCAGCTGTTTTAAGCAAATGTTTTTTAAATGCCGACTTAAAGGAATTAAGAGAATTAATGGAGCGAGTGCTGGGATCAATTGAGTTCCAAAGTTTGGGGTCTGAGAGTCTGACAGTGTGTTGTTTGGTGTTAGTATTGCATGAACTAACGCTTCTATTCACAACTACAACACCAGATCACGTTTCAACATACACCGCATGTATGTTGAAACGTGATCTGGTGTTGTAGTTGTGAATAGAAGCGTTAGTTATAAAATAGTCCCTAAATAGACTAGGCAATAAATTATGCTGATGACGGTACATAAATGTGAATAGAAGCGTTAGTTATAAAAATTTTATAGTCCCTAAATAGACTAGGCAATAAATTATGCTGATGACGGTACATAAATACTGCCAGTTGGAGCATAGGCGGAGACCTGGGCCAAGAATTGGGGGGACGGAAAGACGCGAGATTTTCGTGAAAATTTCTGACGACCGGCGAAATCTAAAAAATATTTCTTATTTTCGCCGCCAAAAAAAAGTGATGACCTTTTTTTTTAGTCATCCGGCCCAAAATGTTGAGGAAATTTTCTATTTTTTTTAGTCATCCGGCCAAATCTCGTCGAAGAAATTTTCTATGACCTTTTTTTAGTCTTGAGGCTCAACTATTGGGGGGGGGGGGGGGGCAAATGCATGGGCCGTCCCCCCCCAACACTTTCATTGGGGAGACCGTCCCCCCTGTCCGCCCCTAGGTCTACGCCCATGAGTTGGAGTTTAAATAAGTCATAAACCGTTAGCAGGTCGAGATTTTTAAAGAGACCAGCAGAGGCAGCCAAATAGTGGGAGCCAGAGATAATTCTCACTGCACGTTTCTGTTATAGTAATAGAGGTGCAAGGTGAGTTTTGTAACCTCCGGCCCATATAATAGTACCATAGCTAAGATAAGGTAAGACAAAGGTATTATAGAGTGTTTTAAGCGTGGAGGGGAGAAGAATATTTTGAAGCCTATTAATTATTCCAATAGACTTAGCAATTTTATTCCTAGTAAGGGTGATATGGAATTTCCAACTAAGGTGCTCGTCAATGATCAGTCCCAAAAATTTGGTCTGAGATACACGCTTAATAGGGATATTGTTAAGAATGATACTTTTTGAAGGTTCGTCGGGGATTTTCTTACCTGTACTAGAGAATATGATATAATTGGATTTTGTAATATTGAGAGATAAGGATTTAGCATTAAACCAAGCAGATAAATGAAGTAATTCAGAGTTCATACTATCAAACAGGTCACTTATGTTTTTAGACGATATAAAAACTGTGGTGTCGTCAGCGAATAAATAAAAGAGGAGCTTATTGGAGCAATTACTTATATCATTAATATAAACTAAAAAGAGCAGAGGGCCAAGGATAGATACTTGGGGAACCCCAAAACATAGGGTGGCCAAATCAGACGTCGCTCCACGATAGGTTACTAGTTGGTGTCTATTGGATAAGTAAGATTTAAACCATTCTAAAACCATTTCTCTAATGCCATAGTGGTAGGATCCTCAATAGCGGAGTTTCTCAATTAAAATATCATGCTTGATGGTATCGAAAGCCTTCGATAAATCCAGGAAAACACCAATAGCTCTATTACGGATGTCAATGGCGTCCGATAGTTTGTCAATGACTTTAAGGATTACATGAGTAGTAGAGTGACCTTTTCTAAAGCCAAATTGCTTATCGTATAGGATATTAGTCTTTTCGAGGAAATTAGATAATCTAAAATGCATGGCTCTTTCAAGAATTTTTGAAAAACAGGTAAGTTTAGAAATGGGTCTGTAATTACCCATATCCTGACAATCATTGGATTTAAAAATAGGGGAGATATTAGCAAGTTTCATACCTTTAGGAACAATGCCAGTGATAAAAGATTGATTAATTAGGTGAGCAATGGGTTTGGAAATGGTAGGCGCAAGCTTTTTAATAATAGGAACAGGCAGTTCACAACAATCATACGGTTTAGTAACTTTAAGATTAGAGATGATATCGGCAATTTCACAATCATTAACTGGTGTGATAAACATACAACTAGGGTTGGGAGTTTTTAAGTAAGAGGAATAGTGGGAAGACGTCAGGGGAATATTTGAGGCCATTTTAGGTCCTATGGAAGCAAAATAGTCATTAAATAGGTTAGCACAAGTGGTAGGATCCTCAATAGCAACACCATTAACAATAAGGGGCAAATTAGCAATGCTCTGACCTTTTTGCTGAAGTAAGGTTTTAATAATCTTCCAAGGTTAGTTCTATGTTGCTCAAGGAGATTAGTGTAGTACAATTTTTCGCAGTTGCGTAGAATAGTAGTCAATTTGTTTTTATAGTTTTTATATTTGGTCAATGCCTTATCAGTTTTAGTTTCCAGAAATCTTTTGTAAAGTTTATTCTTAGTTTTGCAGGATTTAAGAAGGGACGGGGACAGCCAAGGTTTCATTTTAGTTTTATATATTCTAGCTTTCCTAGTTATTAAGGGATGACTAGTATTATAACAGTGAAGTAGTTTGGTATTCAAGGAGTTGAGGATAAGGTCAGGGTTAGTTAAGTTTAATGTCTCACCCCAGTTCTCTAGGTTAAGGGTAGCTTGGAGGTTAGAGAATGCCATCTCACTGTTGGGACGATAGGACACAATTTTGGATTTGCTAGTGGGCTTTAGAGGAAGATCAATAACCACAAAGATAGGAAGATGATCACTTACATCCGAGAGAAGTAAGCCAGAGCTATCTTTAAAATTAAGGGAGTTAGAGAAGATGTTATCGATCAAGGTGGAGGATACCTTGGTGATCCTAGTAGGTGCATGAATAAGAGGATGAAAGAGAAAGGAGGACATAACATCTAGGAAATCATTAGTGCGGGGATGAGTATCTAGATTAAGCAAATTGATATTGAAATCACCACATAGGTAACAGACTTTCTTAGTCTTATTGAGTGTAGCAAGTACGTTTTCCATAGCAAGGTTAAAAAGGTTGAGGTCAGTGTTAGGAGGTCTATATATAGAGGCGATAATGAGAGGAGGAACAATAGGACTATTAATCTGCACAAAGATAGTTTCTAGGGTAGAGTCCATAGTGGGTAGAAGGTCGACAGATTTAGCCTGTAGGGAGTCATCAACAAGCAAAGCCACCCCACCACCTCCCCCTCCACAGTCCTAGATTTAATGAAGGTAGTGTACCCAGGATAGACCAGGAGGTTTTCATTATCATCCTTAGTCCAAGTTTCAGTGAGAGCAATAACATGGAATTTGTGGTTGATATTACTTAGATATTCCCAAAGGGTAGAATGATTCTTAGAGTAACTTCTAATATTAAGATGGAGAATTTTTATGTTATGTTGAAGATTAGATCGAGTTTGTCTCGACTTGAATTTCGGTCTGATTTTAATTTATCCTGGAGTTGTCCCGACTTGAATTTACGTCAGGATTG
>OX457047.1:19169206-19246706 GCA_949752735.1 Lumbricus terrestris | reverse complement strand
TTTTTTAATATTGTAGCCTAATTAGCCTATTGTAACTACTACCTTCATTAATCGATAAATTCTGGATGGACAAGGAACACAATTTTACTATTATTATTATTATTTAGAAAAGAAACAGCCTAGCTGCACGTAGCTGTGGCATCATTTAGCAAGATGACTGCCAAGTTGGTAAATTATAAAAGAGTTTTTCAGTTAAATAATTTTTTTTTAAAATAATCAAATCGAAAATTCTGTCAAATTAAAACGCCCAAGATGCCAATGGCAGACAAAATTTGTAGGCTATTCATACACTTCATGAGCAAGGTCTTTTAGATAAAGCTATAATCGCCGCTTACTCTGATAAGCCGTGATGGTCTCACTGAAAATGATATAACTTTTGTCCTGTTTGAAATACTGTTGTGGAATCTGGCCACTGTGCGTAAATCCGAATTGTCTCTAGGCCTGTAAAATTTGATTTGTCTAAAACTTCTGGTTCAGATATTTGACAAAATCCCTTAGGGAGGTTAATTCATGACCCACCCTGTATAAGATTTATAAGATTTGCTTTCCAAATGTCAAAAATTGTTCGATTTTATGGCTTCGCCCATCTGATCCTCTAACCAGCCAACTCTAATACTATACTATACTATTTTTGGATTTATAAAGCGCCTCTCACAGTACAACCTATAGTCAGAAGCGCTCAATAATAATAGTGCAAGGTGTGTGATTTATGGCAAGCACGGTAGCGCAAAATTATAGGCCTATGTAGGTCCGAGCACGCGACTCGCCCTCTGCCCTGGTCACATGTATGACTGCCCTGGCTATGCCCTGGTTACAAAAAGTGTCTGGCCCCGCCACTGCTATTATTTATAATAAAATAATATAATAACGTTTCTTATAAACAAGATAAATATGCCGTGGTGGGTAACATTAAAGGATGTCATAAAATTATTTTGATTTCAGCACTGGAATTATGCAAGTTAGGAGCATACATCGAATAAGTAACATCGTATTAAAACATAGGCTTATGGGAACGACACTTTATGTCACTATGAACTACTGTAGCATCGCAATTCTTCAAAGTGATCAGCCTACGACAGATGCCCTCCTGGGGGAGTAAATTGCTTAGACTACGGTGCCGGTTTCGTGGGGGAAGGGTTGTCTGGTTTCTTACTAAGTTCTTGAAGTCCAGAAGTTCTGTGAGACATCTCTCAGCGCAACCCTCCCCCCCCACAACAGTGCTCCTCTCTCCTGTCTTGGCCGGTCGAACAGTCCAGTGTTGCCAATCAGCTGGGGGTCGCCTAATCGCCATTAGCGTAATAGCGAGCAATTGTGATCCACTGTTAGCCAAGATAAGAAGCCCACTGAGCGTCAATATGTCTTGCACTGCCTATTGGCTTGTGGCTTTGTGCATCTGAATTTCTTTCTCCCCGTTTCGGTGACAGTCCGCTTGTGCGACTGTAAGTAACTCCTAACCATAATAATTATTAGGCCTATGCTTGTGCATTTATTCCTGCGTATGTATGTGCGTTTGGCTGTCTGCTTGTCCGCCCACCAGTCTGTTGCTCTCACCGTCTATCTGTCCGTCTAAATGTCTTTCCGTCTGCACGTCCTAGTGTGTGTCTATCTTAGACTATTTAGACGTCTAGGCTATGTGTTTGTATGTCTGCATGCCTGTATGTTAGGAGGAGGAGGTGGTGGTAGAGGACCAGAAGGTGAAGGAGAATAAGGAGGGGGAGAAGAAGGAGGAGGTGTAAGACAAGGAGGAGGAGCAAAGACCCAGTTGAAAGCCACAAGGGGGCTAACACAGGAATGAGATGACCAATAAGCAGAAATGCTTCAGTGCAGAGTTAAACACTTGTGGATGGTTTGGCCGTTTGCACAATCTCACTGGACTCTATTAAAACTGATTTTAATTTGGAAGAGCTTTTGGTAAGTTTTGAAATCATGTTTTCTGATCAACTCCAATGCCTTTGACTTGACGAGTTTTCAAAACGACCCTTGCACATAACACTTTTGTTTCTGCTACTACTGCTGATGATGATGTGAAGGTGATGATGATGATGATGATGATGATGATGAAGATGATGATGATGATGATGATGATGATGATGATGATGATGATGATGATGATCGTTCGTGGTGACGATGATAAAAAAATTCACGAAGAAGCAGATGATGATAACGACGACAACAACGATGATGATAATGATGACAATGATGACGGCGATGATAGTAAGTTAAAAATGCAGATGATGATGATGATGATGATGATGATGATGATGATGACGACGACGACGACGATGATGATGATGATGATGATGATGATGATGATGATGATGATGATGATGATGATGACGCCAGCGATAAGCATTGCACCCGGAATTGTCTGCCATTCAAATACCCTATAGACTGCATGAACTACATTATCATGCACTCATCTGTGATGCGATCTAGAGCCAGTAGGCGTGGCGGCTTATTAAACTGTAGCCTGCGCTGCCGCGCATGCGCATGCTTTGGACATTGCTTCAGAAGAGGCAAATAATAACTTACGCAAAACTGGTTTAAGTTTCCCTCTGTCGTTCCAGCGAGCTATGAACCAAAACTGATTGATCTAGATAGGAATTAAATCAATTAATCGCGAGCGGTGTGTCTCGCACATATGATAATTCCTAGTTTTCCATATTTTGGTGATTTTATGTGGTGAGGATTTTATGGGGCAAAAGTAAAAGCCACGTAATAACAGGCCTGATTTTCATCATAAAATTCCTAACGATGGAAAGCCCAATTATAAAAAATATCATGAAAACAAACTTATATTAGTGACCTTAAGCAAAACCAAATATTACTTTTTCTTGTAGTTGTAGGATTAAAGAGAATTTTGACGCTAACTTTAAGCTCCTCTCGTCGAGGAGGTCCTTAACCACATGTCGTCCTTAGCTGGAGGGTTTGCCATCAATTGATGAGTTTGGTATAGGATAATAGTAATAATAATAATAATAATAATAATAATAATAATAATAATAATAATAATAATAATGATAAGACACATTTTCTCCACTAGATTTTGACGAGTTCTAGCCGTCCCAGAATGGACTTCTACGTCTCAGGATAATATTTTTTACTCCGGAGAGATCTAAGGTACTTCGGGTAAAAAATAATGATAAATCAACCATTTTATTTATCCGAATAGTTTGTTCTATCACCTGAGGGATCATAAATCTACCTCAGGCGAAAAACAATGCATATACTTATTACTGGTATTATTATTAGGCTACTAGACACGATAATTAGACATATTCAGTACAATAATAATGACGATAACAACAACAACAACAATTACAACGACGATTATATAATAATAATAATAATAATAATAATAATAATAATAATAATAATAATAATAATAATAATAATAATAATAATAATAATAATAATAATAGTAATATAATAGGAATAATAGTAACGATTATATAATAATAATAATAATAATAATAATAATAATAATAATTCAGCCTCATAATAATAATAATAATAATAATAATAATATGCGACCTGCAGCAGATGAGACTGTGTGGCACATTAATATGTCGATAGTAGCCTAGACATTAGGGTTGTTCGAATGTAATGGACAAAAAAACTTTGTCTTGAATAATAATAATAATAATAATAATAATAATAATAATAATAATAATAATAATAATAATAATAATAATAATAATAATAATTGTAATTATTATTATTATAATAATATCTTAGCAATTATGGTGTAAGTCCCTGAGGGATCATATGTACCTCGGGGCAAAAAAATAATGATAGCAATAATAATAATAATAACAATGATAATAACAACATCATCAACAACAACAACAGCATCATCAACAATAAAAAGCGGTTCAGTGAAGAACGATGTAAAAAAACTGACAAACCTAACAAACATTTCTCATCATGATCTTTACCAACATCAGCATCATTCTAATTAGGTTAATAGTCCACCCCCTCCCATTATTATGCTCGTGAAGTATACGGTGAAGGTGAAAAAGACAATGCACTGACAATTCAGAATCATTGAGATAAGACGACGAAGGTATTTTGTCTAATCGTCTGCGAGCAAGCGTTTACCTCAAGCACACAGGCATTAGCATCCGAATGTTTTTACAAAACACTGGAACACAAGTGCGCGAGCAAAAACACACCCACACACACCCACACACTTACACACGCACGCATACATACGCATCAAGTGCGTACACATAGGCCTACACTCATGTCGTATACAGAAAACTCTCCTATGTACTTCGAGTGTGTATACTTATCTGTCTGTTCTGCAAATCAACCATAATGCTAAAAATAATTATACTCCTATTCATGCCTCTGCAGCCTATGCGTACGCATTCCATGCAGTTTGTGTACATTCACGAAAAACAGTAGCAGCCTAATCAATTGGATTGGGCGGAAGTCGCGCCGGGAAAAGAAAATAGAAAAATCTGATGTAGCTTATAACGTGGATAGTTTTAGGTCTGTGTAGCCTACGTCCCAGATTTGCTATTCTATGACTGTGTATCTTACAACTCTTTGGCGTAAGTTGGGTACTTGGAATAGGACGCAGAAAACCTTAGCCTACACACGTGCGCGCGTACAGCCTATACCGAGCTCCATGGTAAAATACAAAGACACCTGCTGAACGCGCTGATTAGCAAAGTTTCCCGTGCAGTCTCTATAGCTAGTGTACACTTCAAGAAGCGCTATATAAATATGCAGATAAGATGCAATACAATACATACCAGATTGTACAGTCGAATACGCTGCAGCCATGCACCAGCTGTTGAAACTGTCGTAGCCTACGTTGTACAGTGAACACTTGGCATCGGTATAGTACTGCAGACAAGCGTTGGACTCCGAGTGATGAGAAGAATAAGAAGAATCCCTGAAGAGTGAGTCTTGAATAATTGCGCCGTTGCTGCTCAGAGAGAATCCGAGTGTCTTAAGCAGGAGGAGGCTTGAGGGATCCTACGGCGGCGGCGGCGGTGGTGGTGGCGGTGGCGTCTATGCGTGTATTCTGGGCGCTGATAGATAGCCACCTTTCCTTCTGAAAGAAGATAGCAAAATACTTGGGATATATATCCAGACCCGTAGGCATATATAATAGTATTTATATACTTATATATATAGACCAAGTATATATATGGACCCAAATATATTATATGTATGATATCATATATATACACAATATGCTATAACATACAATATATAATATAACTTATAGGCCTGTATTTTGTATATAGGCCTTATATATATGAGGATATATACCTATTATATATATATATAAGTAAATATATATAATTTCCAGATATGCTTTAAAATAATTATATACAATAATACAATATATAATAGGCTATATCTATATATTTTATACATATAAAGATATAGGCCCATACCTATATTTATATATAAAGATATACCTATATTTATATATATATAAGTGACTATATATATATATATATATATATATATATATAATTCCCAGATTCACAGCCCTGCATTCCGAAACAATAATATTCGGATCGAGAATAATACCAACAAAAACTTTTCTGTCACTCTTCCATTCTTTGTCTGTCTCGGTCTGTCTATATCCCTCTGCGTATGTCTGCTTGTATGCGTGCACCCGGTTGCGTGAGGCAATACCTCCCACATCTCGTCCGGGCCTGATTTCGTTTGCAATCGTGTTGTTTCCGAACGGATGTAACTCATGCATGGGTTGGCGAAACAATTCGGACTTGTCTGCCATAAACTTGTTTCCTTTCCTTTTCCTCGGGAAGAAGAAAACGCCACATATAATATATACACACACGATATTTCATACACATAAAAACCCCGTTGCATATGTGAAAACGTATATGCACCACTCCTCCTACATGTATTATATATTATATATGGAACGCACCTGCTGGTTGCCAATGGCAACGCGCTGCGTCATTATACAGGAAAAGGACTAAGACGAGAGTTCATTAGAAGCAGATTAATTATTATAAGAAGCGATTGGCAACACGTCAAGATGCGTTGATTGACTGAAAAGAAATGAACTCGAGCACAAAATTGATCAACTTCGACTGACGAGCAGCAGAGTGGAATGGATCTGAACTGATCTGTAAATGAAACGACTTAATTCAGACAAAACGTCCTGCACGCTTGTGAGAGATGAGTTGATCCGTATAACAATTCGAATTGGATGTAATCGAGTAGAATGGGGATTTAGAGCCTGAGTGATTGATTGATTTCCGGATGAGGGTGGGGGCTCCTCTGGCTAGGTCTAAATATGAAACTGTTGTTGTTGTTCGCATGTGAACCATTTATAGCTATTATAAACTCAGACAGGGCTGTTTTTAAGGAATTTTTAGAACTGCACAACCCTTCCTTCCTTTCCCGTTCTCCATGGTATAGCCTATTACTTCCAATCGGAGGACAATTAGTTACCTTTTTGCTAGTTTTAACTGTACAGAAGTGCTTCTACAACTGCGCAAATCTATAGAGCTGCACATTTTGTTTACAACTGCACGTTAAAAAAACCTGAACTCAGACGAAGTTATATATACAAAATCATCACACACATAAAATATGCACTAAACAGTTATATAATAATATTATATATAATTATAATTACATATATATGTTCCGATGCGGAGCAGTATATTTTACAGCTACATGCTTTGCATGATTCGATATCTCTCTCAGTTCCATCTATAGCTTCAATCCTATCTACATGTACATTGTATGCATGGATTCTTTCATTGATTTTCTATATCCAGCGTCTGATCTGAAAACACGCACGACCAATGACCAATGACCAGCAACTGCAGCTACATCGATATTATTAGGTCGTGTGAAGAAAGACCTCCATGCTGACTGACTCTTCTATAGCTTCTCCTCACAATTATTCATTCTACTGCTACATATATTATATGAACACGGTTGTGAATGGCGCACATATTGTGAGGTGCGAACTTATTATTAAGCCCAAATTCCTATCGATAGGCCTACAAGTCGATTAAACACATTGCTTAATTATAATTATATGTATTTTAGAATATTTGTCGATAAGGAATGGAACAGTCTGAAGAAGCATAATCATCGCCGTTGTCGTCTTCATTATCAATATTGTTGATTTCACAATCACTGTAGGCCTACTAATCAACAACAGCAACAAGCAGTCTATACTATTCCTGCTGCTACTGCTGCTAGTATCACTACTACTACTACTACTACTACTACTACTACTACTACTACTACTACTACTACTACTACTACTACTACTACTACTACTACTACTACTACTACTACTACTACTACTACTACTACTACTACTACTACTACTACTACTACTACTACTACTACTACTACTACTACTACTACTACTACTACTACTACTACTACTACTACTACTACTACTACTACTACTACTACTACTACTACTACTACTACTACTACTACTACTACTACTACTACTACTACTACTACTACTACTACTACTACTACTACTACTACTACTACTACTACTACTACACATACTACTACTATTAACACAGCTACTGTACATTACTACTAGTACTAGATCATGTCAGGTTGCGACCAATGCACACGCGAAATCTATTCAGGTGCGCTGATGATCTGAAAGATATATGAATCACTAACAGAAGCAATATGAATGGTTGGTGTTTTTGTTTCCGTCCTAATTGAACTGTTCCATAAGCAACTCCTGTTTGTTGCCCGGCTGCTGTTGCTGCTGTTGTTGCTGTTGCTGCTTGTGATCTACCCTCTGTTCGCTGCTTACAGCATCAGCAGCATCAGCAGCAGCAGCAACAACAGCAACAGCAACAGCAGCAGCAGCCAAGCAGTCAATGCATCTACAGCACGGCGCCAGATATACATCAGTTGCTCCAGAGAGCGAACAGAAGACGCGAACAAAACTCACTGCGCTCAGTAAGATCCATCGCACTTGATTTAATTGCAACATAAATTGATTCTTATAATATATAACAGCATCAGAAATCATCCGTCTAGCAATACGCATACATGTAGCTGCGGCGCTGATTAAATAAATCCACCAATATATATATAAAACAGCTATTGACTGCACCAATGCTTGCCTTTGGCAGTGCCAGTCCCAAGTCTGAATAAAGGATGAGGGCGACGCTAATGAACTTTGTTATCACACTGCAGTGTAGTTCAATTTAAATAAGTGACGTTAAACAGCAATCATGACCATACCTTTTTTGCTTCAAGTAATAACATATAGGCCTAACGTGTGCAAAAACAATTTACGTGTTACCAGTGCTTAAAGTGTGGAAAAATAAGTGCCTGGACGTCCATTATCTTTCCAAAAGAAGTGCTTGGATGCCCCTTGCCTTTTCAGACTGTGCTGGGGAATAAGTGGCAGGACGGCGTTCAGAATTTAAAATAAGTGCATGGACGCCGTCCATGATCGCCCAGCCACACTTTAAGCCATGCGTGTTACGTGTGCAAAAACAATGTATTGGCCAAAAAGGCACACCAGGGCGAGAACCAGTAAGCGAACATCGTCCCGCTGGTTGCCCACATACATGTACACGCACAAACAGAAACCGGTTATGCAAAAAATTACTAAAAGTTGAAGAGCTCAACTAGTTAACTGAATCTTTAAGATTAAACACAATGAGTGAATGTCTGCATTGAGCACATGTTGCACAGCATATATATGCACACGTGTTGATACATAGGGGGTGTACATGAGACTCAAGGATCCAAGACCAGCAAGTAATAGTGGAGCTTGCTTTTGAATATCGACATGGAAGGAGAAACCTGACTACAGGAAGGTTATTCATGCAGGTCCTAAGACCAGCACACTTGATCGAGAATTTCCGGGTTTTCGTTCTATTGGTAATTCCTTTATAATGTGGGGATGTCCTAATATTGTAAGAATTGGATTGGTATGTTAAACTAAAAATGTAAGTGTACTGAGTAAATCTTCCGGGTAAAAGATGAGTCTATGCATAATGTTTGAACATTAATTCAGAGGTTTGTCTAATTTTAAGCTACTCAATGTAACAAATGCTCAATTTCTTTAACATGGGAGCTCAGATTACCAAAAATAATTCTTGCTGCTCATTTTGTAATGCATTTAACCCAACCAATCAAGAAGGGTGATTGGAGACCCACACAACATCGCAGTAAGTGAAATAGATATAGATTAAGGAGTAATTTAAACAAAGCCTAATCTGGTCGGCAGTAAGTTGGCAGTACAGACCAAGATACCTATATTTTTGGTCACTTTCTTACAAACATTTTCAATATGAACCCCTCCGGTTAAAAATTGATCCTCGTATACTCCTAGTAATTTGACCAAGGTTAGGCCTACTTGTGGTATAGGCTCTACATAGTATATATGAACAAGGGCGGATACAGAAATTTTCGAAGGGGGGGCCAAAGTCCTACGGAACCACTCATTGGGGGGGCCACGTCTACTTTCCGAGCAAAATAGCTGGTCAAAAATAAAGAAATTTCTAAATGGGGGGCCATGGCCGGATTGGCCCCCCCTGGATCCGCCCTTGTATATGATATCGTTATCCATAAAAATTAGTTCTTTAACTATAGGCAGTGGCGGCGCCAGGATTTCAGCTTTTGGGGGTGAAGCCATTTTCATCCACCAAAATTTCTGATGACTTTGTTTTAGTCATCCGACCGAAATCTCGTGTGTTTTTCCATTTTTGGCGAGCTTATCGTGGGGATATTTCACTTTTACATGTAAAAAAACGGATAGACTTTTTAGGGGGCTTAGCTCCCCCTAACCTCCTGGCGCAGCCACTGACTATGGGAATGGACTTTCTATGTGAGCAAAATAGCCTGTGGCTAGTTTATTTTATTCATGTTTAAAGATAACTTATTCACTTGAAACCAATCAACCACATGCTTACGCTAGCACACTACATGACAGAAACAAGCCTACTCTTGAGGCCTATACGCACAATCAGTTGAATAATTCCGGAAGTCAGTTTTTGCCAGCCATCAAGCACATCTGATCGAATTACAAAAATAAAAACTGATGCAATGTTTAGGGGAGCCTGGGATGAGGTGGGATAGGGTATGTTTGAAACCCCAAAGCATCGTTACATGTAAGACATGTCATGTATGAAGCTCAACTGACACTATTCCCATATGTGGCCTACTTTGCATGACCTATACAATTAAGTAGTATGCACGATGCAGGTATGAGCACACTGTGATATTCTGTGGGTTTCATGTACTTACAGTGTAGCTACTTACTTATATATCCTACGACATTTGACATCCTACTACAGGGGGCTTTAGAGGGCAGATCGTTGGATGACTAATGCTGATGTTTGTAATGGAGTTTGGTGTGAATCAGCCCCTAATAGGCGACTACCATATTTTGCCTGTATATATATACACATACGCTGTGCGATTGCCTTGTTGCTATAGGAAGGTGATCGATCGTGTCAGATATAATTTAATTATATAGCGCTGTCATAATAATACCCAGGACACCAGTCGATAATTGCATCGAGTGAAATCCCTATTAAAAAATCATGGTATCGAGATGCAGTACACGAGCTGAAACAAGATCAATGCTATTTGCTTCATCCGCGCGAAACTAATCGCTTCTTACTTCGCCCGGTGCGTTTTAGCTCTCTGGGTGAGAATTCGGCGGGACTTTGAGGCGGAAGTGTATTAAAACACAGATAGCGTATAGCGGATAAATTTCTCCAGAGATTCAATCGCTGTCGTCTGCGTATCGCTTCGCCGCCATTTATGAGTCCCATAGAGAGAAAGGTAAACATTGGGAAACGTAGACGGGACGTAGGCGCCTCCGCTCGCGCCGCTCTGTAATTTGCCATCGCGAAGGCACGGAACAATAAATTTGAATCGTCGCATCTCTCGCCCGGTGTGTGACGAGGCGCATGTTTATCAATACCAAGGATCAGTTGATCCAATTCAGAATGTATGCGCGAACTGCGATCGTCAATCGATCTTACAGAATATAATTATTATAAATAAAGTCGTCGTTTTATATGGCAACCAATAAAGAATCAAGAAAATACAAAATGTTTCAAAACATAAGAAACCAGTAGACACAGGTAGGTCTAATCATTGTAATCGTGACACGCTCGGTTGTAAGCCTACAGAGAACCCGGAGGGGGTCTTTCAACCCCGCTAGATGGGCCTCCTGAGTGGTGGTAAAAACAATCGATTGCTGTCTTTTCCAATCGAACGATATGCATAATTAAAATAAGTTCTCGTGCCACGAACTGTCCGATGTTCACGCCATACACAGTCTGCTTCAGTCCATCTACAGTTAGATTTTCAACAGTAGCTAGGTAGTATAATAGTATATAGCCTATATATAATAAATGATATATAAATATATATATATATATATATGATGGGTTGTAATTTGTCCGCCACGGCCCGCCAGTAATAACTGTGCGCTGCAGGGTAATTAAGAAAGATTTTAGGCCTACCTATTTTAAATCTGAAGTTATAAGGTTTTTTCAATTGCGCCTAAGCTTATAGGAATAAACACACGCACGCACTTAATGCCACTCATGCACCTACGCACGCAAGTACACACTCAACACACCAACACACATACGTTCACATAGGCCTACATACATACATACATGCATGTATACATACATACATACATAGTTACATACATACATAGTTACATACATACATAGTTACATACATACACACATACATACATACATACATACATACATACATACATACATACATACATACATACATACATACATACATACATACATACATACATACATACATACATACATACATACATACATACATACATACATACATACATACATACATACATACATACATACATACATACATACATACATACATACATACATACATACATACATACATACATACACACATACATACATACATGTATGCATACACACGTAGACTACATACTCATGTGCGGTGTGTTACTTGGCTTTTTCATTAAACGAATATAAACATATAATTGCGTATGTAAGCTTACATATGCAAATGCCTATACACACATCATAGGTGTGAGCGCATGAAAGAAGAGTTTGTGCCAATTTGACAATAGATAATTTTCAACTGCTTTCCCTCCGCCTCCGCCTCCGCCTCCACCGTTGGAGACAACTGCTGTAGTCGCAGACAACTAATTCTTGCTCACACCAGAATCTTCTTCACACTTGTTGGCCTTAACCATATAGCATGCTAGGCCAAAGGTCAACTCTGCCCCATCCCTGGCATTTTCCATCCACAAACCTTTTGAATCGCCGGCATCTTGCATGACTGTGTACGCAGCAGATGGCTATGAACAGTCGGAGGCTCTGCCACGCCCTTGCTAATGCAGAAATCAAAGACTACGGTCCAGGTCTATTCTATATTGGATGCTATTATATGATGCTGCTTGATCTATGACCTTCAAAGGTCGCAGCGCCACGTCAGAACTTCTTGTACACCCACAGGGCATCTCAATAAACAGAAATAGACGTACAACTTTTTTACAGCGGTGCACTGGTGCAGGTATATGCTACGTCGCTACACATGTTAGGTTACACCAGATTAGGATACGCCTATATATATATTTATATACATAATATATATATATAATATGAGCCTCTATTTTGTGTATAAGCTTTGCACGCAGTAAGAAAAGAAGAAGAAGAAGAAGAAGAAGAAGAAGAAGAAGTAGGCTACTCAAACCTTCGAGATATGTCATAATAATAATTATTGCGTTGAAGTATTGTTATATGCATTGCTGAATTATAGGATAAGATTGAATAGATTGGGATGGGATTATAAAAAAATATCGTTATAAACGGGGTTGAAATTACCTACAGCTGAAACGTACACAAGGAGAGTTTTTACAAACACCACACAGAATGACTAAAATGGCAAAGAGAAAGTATACTTATACTTATGGAGACTGAGATAGAAACAGACAGAGACAAAGAGACAGAGACAGACATATAGACAGACAGATAGACAGACAGACAGAGCTTTTTATGTAGACATTTTGTCAACCTTCAATCAAACGTTTCGTACTGTTTGCTCATAACTATTATATGCCCAAGCTTGTAATTTAGTTTCTTTTCTTATTTATAGGCCCACTCAGTCTCCTTTTTTCTTCGTCCTCTTCTTCTTCTTCTTCTTCTTCTTCTTCTTCTTCTTCTTCTTCTTCTTCTTCTTCTTCTTCTTCTTCTTCTTCTTCTTCTTCTTCTTCTTCTTCTTCTTCTTCTTCTTCTTCTTCTTCTTCTTCTTCTTCTTCTTCTTCTTCTTCTTCTTCTTCTTCTTCTTCTTCTTCTTCTTCTTCTTCTTCTTCTTCTTCTTCTTCTTCTTCTTCTTCTTCTTCTTCTTCTTCTTCTTCTTCTTCTTCTTCTTCTTCTTCTTCTTCTTCTTCTTCTTCTTCTTCTTCTTCTTCCTCTCCTTCTGCGCCGTTTTCCCCCCTGTTTTCGCGATACAATTCGTTCACGTTTTCTTCAACAATTTCTCTCCTTTTAATCTTACTCTATCTCTCCTCACCTTATTCTTTTCTTTCCCAATATCCTCGATCTCCTGTGTGCACAGCGTTTAGGGGTTTACCTATATTCCGCACCATGCTCAGCGGCCTTGAAGATGCTCTTAAGCCGCAAGGTCGCGCTTCAAACGCGGGCCGTGGCTGCAGGATTACCGGCTACGTCCAATCGCCCACCTAAACGCAGATCGCGTGCGGACTCATGCAGAGCAGCAATTGAACCGGAAGACTAATACTTCTCAACGTGCGTTCAACGAGCAATGTGTGATTGGCGACAAGATTGCTGACCGTCGTTGACAGCACAGCAACGAGAATGCCTGTTTCTATTGGACAACATTCAATAACATCATTAGAGTGATATCCACGAGAAGTGTATGATACATCCTGTTCTGCACGCGTGTTCTTAGAATAGATGAAACCCATTGATCAAGGACCGTTTATACGCAGGATTGGAAACTCAATGAGTTGTGTCCCTTGTTTTTTGGACGATATAATTGTAGTTCCGGAATTCTTTCTGGGTCTACATCTTGTTTGCACACGAAAAGCAGTCAATTAAATAAATATTTGAGCATAGATCGACAAATAATAATTATGTTTTCGGTGTAACAAATTGCAGTTGGATATTCAGAACACAGTCTTTAGTAATAGAAACGGAATATGAAGTGGAGCGACATCTGGTTAAGAGTGTGAAATGGACGCGCAAAAGATCTTCACGAGTATAGCCCAACCAGCGCCATAAATATAAAGAGTCCTTGACAACTGATAGGTTATAGGCCTACAGGCAGAAATGATTACTCAAATAGACTATAGTTTCTCCTTGCTATCTACATAAAGAGTCGATATACGGTAAATCAAAGAGCAGCACAGATTGTTGGTCAGTAAATGGACATAGACTATTTATATTGATTTTTGAATTTAGGATTTTGTGCTATTTTAAAACATTTGACATTGAATGGATATAGAAATTATGTACGTTTATTTATTACAACATGCCTGTACACCAAAATGCGGATAGCAATTGGTCCATTAAAGAATATTCTTATCTTATCTTATCTTACATGTATGTTCCTAAACGCTATTTGAGGAGTTGAAATGCAGAACCTGATAACTCCACTTTTCACTATTCTGAGAAAAATGCAAAAAACTGAGAACACTAAAATTTGACAAACCTGAAACAATATATGAATTCCTCTGATTGTTTACAAGGTACCTGAGTTAATTAGACCACTTTTTGAAAATCCTGTCACTTTGGGAGAGGTTTTATGAAGATTTAAAATACGGAATTATCGGGTTTTGCACATCAAATCTCATTGTGCACCTGGTTTTGTCGGGCTGGAAGCGAGATAGCATAGTTGTTTTTTTACTTCAACACTTTCCATAACTTAATTACAACTGCTATGGTTGACACAGACATGATTGGATTAATATATTGAGCCTATTTTAACATTTTCATGCAACTTTTAGCATAAAGTCATTTTATGCAAAACCTTCAGCTTAATATCGGTTTTTTTGGGTCCTTAAGCTGATACTTGCAAAAGCATGCGACTGTAGAAATTAGTGCGTGATTTGTCCCGATGAACAAACGACAGACCTAATGATTAGGCGGCGTAATCAATTTATGGAATGTAGGCCTAATGCGTGTGCGCTCGTCAAGGCTACTTACTTACTTACCATGCACATAGGCCTAAGCTCAGGTTTTTTGCTTGTATGAACCTTTTGTTTACAGAAGTTTCGGTATAAACCCTTTGCCTTTCATTTACTACTTTCTTTATTACCATTATAAATCAGAATACTATCAAAACTATCCCTAAATCGGTTCATTTTATTTTGTTCCGCTCAAGTCGTCCATTTTTGTTTACCGTAAGAAACGTCGGTTCTTATTGGTCAATGGAATTGTCTGGTGGCTTTCTATTGGTCGACGGATTTGCCAGGTTTTGCACGGAATTCCAGCCTTCAGTTATCAGGTTTTGCATTACAAACCAAAGTTTGCCATAGAATTAAAGAAGGAATTATCAGGTTCTGTATCTCAAAAACATTTTCATAGATGTATTTGAAAAAGCTGAACACACTGGTACCCTTAAGTCCATTTATGCAAAAAATGGATTTATCAGGTTTTGCATATCAACTCCTCATTTTACAGTCTGGATATGATATACACGTATACTTACTGCTCGACGATGGTTAAACGTGTATAGCCCTAACCACTCTCCCAATACTCTTTCACAGGAGTCCACCGTGAACCCCGGCAATCGCTTGTTACGAAAGGCAGCTTCCGCCTATAAATAAGCTGACATGAGTTGAGCGGACAGACGGACGGACGGACACACGGACTCCCCTAATCATAACGCCGGCTGTATTGCTTGTCTGAAAAGCAGAGAGTCGGTTGGTCGGCTCCAGCCGTCCTTGCTATACCGAGGAGTATCGTATAAACGAAGCCATTTCCTAGTGGCAGCAGCAGCAGCGGCGGCCTATTACACTTGGAGCGGCCCTGACAAGTACGTAACTGCAAGGCCACCGCCCCTTCTTCGTTCGTAGTCGCTGGCGTTGCGTATACCTAGTTTTTGCGGCGTTCTCTGATGTAGACGGTGGCGTCAAAAACGCATCCGGTCAGGTAAGTTTATAGATTACATAATAATTATGTGCACTCCGGTCTTCAAAGTTTTTTTTATATGCATGCATGGAGAGAGGTACTGAATTTGATTCCTGTTGCGATTTGGTGTTAAATTGAAAATCGGTTATTGCATGCACAATTGCACTACTATAGTTTGTCACAATGACGCGATTATCACAATACCACTACCACTTCGACTATGGTACCGCCACCACGGCACCACCACCACCACCACCACCACCACTGCTGCCATTTCCACAACTACTGTTCTAGCCATCACAATTATATAGCACTACATCCACAACTGCCACCGGAACTGCCACTACCGCCATTCATTAATTCATCCATGTTGTTTCAAAGGATCTAGACATACATGTAAAAAAGATGAAATCGAAATTTAAAAAACCGGAAAGGCCGTCGTTTTATTCGAAAAAAAAACGAACACGGAAAACAATTTGACTTTGTTACATCTTAAACTGCATTTTAAACTTTAAAACATTGTCTGTGAAATTTTATCTGAATCAGCAAATAACACAACTTTATTAGTAGGCCAAAATAAATTAGAAGTGACATTATTTCACTGTGAAAACGTAAAGAATATCAGACAAAAATAAAAATTAAAGATTTTGGTAAGACAGCAAATAATAGATAAAGTTACATAAAAATTTAAGAAACGGAATCAAAACGAAAAAAATTAAAACACGATTTGGGAAAAATATAAAAAACCAGAAAAACGCTATAAACAACTATATGGCTTTAGGCATTCGACAAAGTTCCACATCACCGCATGGAGTCCATTCCAGGTTGCAGGACCAGCGACAGAAAAGGCACGGCGCTGCATAATAGAAGTGCGCAACTGGGGGCTTAGCCCAGCCTGCTTCGACTAGCGAAGAGAGCCACGGCGCTGGACGCTTATGATGGAGCAGCAAATCTCCTGTAAATAGACGGGCAACTTCGACCCGCGAGACGCTGCCAAACCAGGGGGAGATCCGGTAAGTGATCCTCTGCGGGAAAGGAAACCAAATTAAGGAACTACCAACTTTGGAAGAGAGGTCCTGTGCCATTTCTGTTACTAAGTATGAGAATTGTGGAAAAATAGCTGGGGTTGGACTATGATCCACTTGGATTTGGGGTGTGAAAAATAGACTTTACTATGAGGCTCTAAGAAAGACTGGGGAAGGTTGAAACCCAATCCCCTTGGCAATTCTCACCTTGCTGACACTTTGGCTGCCACCTACTATATGGCGCCATCACACTTGTCAACGCCATTGCTATATTTTATATATATGGTGGTGGTAGATATATAATTATATATATATATATACCTGGTCACAATCGCACTTGCCGTCCCAAAGCAAAACCACGACGACTAAAGCAACGATGCAACCATCGTCACCGTCTAGCAACATGGACATAACTGAAAAGAGTAGGCCTATACACTTACCAGTAATCAGTAACCACATGCCACCACAAACCAGTTACTACTATTTAAGGCCGTAGCTAGGGGGTGTTTTGGGTGTTTGAACACCCCCCGAAATGGAAAATGTAAAAAATAATAGAATGCATTTACTAGCACATGATGTAAAAACCATGAAATAAAACCACGAAAACACCCCCCGAAATGAAAAATGTAAAAAAGTGAATTGGGGACATTTTCTGAAGATTTCGGCCCGATGACTAAAAAAACTGAAGAAACACACCCGAAATCAAATCCTGGCACGGCCTTGCCACTATTGACCCGGGTGTCAAGACTCAAAAGTAAGTGTGAACGCACACGTGGGAACAGCGCTCTCACTGCTATTGAAACTATTTGCTTGCGTTCCCACTGCTCACCATGCATGGAACCCTGGGAACACATGCGTTCCAATAAAAACTCTTCTTCTGAGTTCCACCACTCACCCATTCGGCGTTACCACTGCATGCTCACCCATTCGGCGTTCCCACTGCTCACCCATTCGGCGTTCCCACTGCTCACCCATTCGGTGTTACCACTGCTCACCCATTCGGCGTTCCCACTGCTCACCCATTCGGTGTTACCACTGCTCACCCATTCGGCGTTCCCACTGCTCACCCATTCGGCGTTCCCACTGCTCACCCATTCGGCGTTCCCACTGCTCACCCATTCGGCGTTCCCACTGGTCACCCATTCGGTGTTACCACTGCTCACCCATTCGGCGTTCCCACTGCTCACCCATTCGGTGTTACCACTGCTCACCCATTCGGCGTTCTTACTGCTCACCCATTCGGCGTTCCCACTGCTCACCCATTCGGCGTTCCCACTGGTCACCCATTCGGCGTTACTACTGCTCACCCATTCGGCGTTCCCACTGCTCACCCATTCGGCGTTCCCACTGCTCACCCATTCGGCGTTCCCACTGCTCACCCATTCGGTGTTACCACTGCTCACCCATTCGGCGTTCCCACTGCTCACCCATTCGGCGTTCCCACTGCTCACCCATTCGGCGTTCCCACTGCTCACCCATTCGGCGTTACTACTGCTCACCCATTCGGCGTTCCCACTGCTCACCCATTCGGCGTTATCACTGCTCACCCATTCGGCGTTCCCACTGCTCACCCATTCGGCGTTCCCACTGCTCACCCATTCGGCGTTCCCACTGCTCACCCATTCGGCGTTCCCACTGCTCACCCATTCGGCGTTCCCACTGCTCACCCATTCGGCGT
Source organism: Lumbricus terrestris (assembly GCA_949752735.1). Classification (NCBI taxonomy): domain Eukaryota; kingdom Metazoa; phylum Annelida; class Clitellata; order Crassiclitellata; family Lumbricidae; genus Lumbricus; species Lumbricus terrestris. The sequence continues at coordinate 19,227,858 of OX457047.1, read as the reverse complement.
TCCCACTGCTCACCCATTCGGCGTTCCCACTGGTCACCCATTCGGCGTTCCCACTGGTCACCCATTCGGCGTTCCCACTGCTTACCCATTCGGCGTTACTACTGCTCACCCATTCGGCGTTCCCACTGCTCACCCATTCGGCGTTCCCACTGCTCACCCATTTCGGCGTTATCACTGCTCACCCATTCGGCGTTCCCACTGCTCACCCATTCGGCGTTCCCACTGCTCACCCATTCGGCGTTCCCACTGCTCACCCATTCGGCGTTCCCACTGCTCACCCATTCGGCGTTCCCACTGCTCACCCATTCGGCATTCCCACTGCTCACCCATTCGGCGTTCCCACTGCTCACCCATTCGGCGTTACTACTGCTCACCCAGCCCACTTTAAGTTTCTTACTTCTTAACCACTGACATTGGCCGCCAGCACTACCGCCATCTTCTCTCTGTCCACCTCTCGCTCTATCTTAGTGTTAAAAGTCTGTCTATCTTTCTTTCTCTGTCTCTCTCTCTCTGTTTCTGTCTCTCTGTCTCTCTCTCTGTCTGTCTGTCTGTCTGTCTGTCTCTCTCTCTCTGTTTCTGTCTGTGTATTATATAAATATAAAACACCCCTCCCCTTGCTGTCAAAGATATCACCATGACGATATACTGATAACTGCGGCGAGATGATATCAAAACTGAACGACGTTTCTTTTTATCTTAAGTTGCAACAAACGCAGAAATATGAACCAAGAGATCAACTTGGAAACCTGTTGTTCCACAGTTCCAGGCATGTTTTTGTTATGCCCTTGAGAAAATCTAGTCCAAGGAAATCGGTGCTTGGATAAGCCAGTCCGGAAATGGAGAGCCTAGCCATTTCCCAATGTGGCCTTCGTGCAAACCTTTGGATGGATTAGTAGACAGATTGATGGGTGAATGTATGAATAGATAGATGGACGAGTGGTTGGATAAATGATTGGATGGATAGATGAATAGATGAATGGATGAGTGAATGGTTGGATGGATAGATAAATGAATGGATGAATGGTTGGATGAATGGATGAATGGATAAATGAATGGATGAATGGTTGGATGAATGGATGAATGGACGAATGGATGAATGGCTGGCTGGCTGGCTGAATAAATGATTGAATGAATAAATAAATGAATGGATGAATGAATGGATGAATAAATGAATGGATGAATGAATGAATGGATGAATGAATGAATGGTTGGATGGAAAATAAATGGGCGGATGAATTGTTGGATTGATGGATAGATGAATGGCTGGCTGGATGCATGGATAAATATATGGATGAATTGTTGGATAGATGGACGGATGAACTTGAACACGGATGGACAATTCAATGGATGCACTATATATGATCGTTGAAAGAATGGATGAATGGATGAATGCACAAATGGATAAAAAATAAATTAATGGGTGTGTAGACGGATAGATGCATGATGGATCGATGGATAGATCGATGGATAGATCGATGGATAGATCGATGGATAGATCGATGGATAGATCGATAGAATGACCGCGAGGTGATTGGCTGTTTTGGTCGATTGATTGATCGCTGAATCAGAAGCGTTTTAGGGCCTCATACATGTACATATAATTATATATATATAGAATTATATATACACATACACGTAGCCTACATAATTTTATATACACATATAGCATTTTCATCTTACCTATATATATATATATATATATATATATATATATATATATATATATATATATATATATATATATAGCCTGCGCTCCGAATGATATACAGAGACTATACTAGGCTGATGTGGACGACATTTATATAGCGCTACTTTTTGTCTATTTCGTTAATTTTTCTGGTGTCTGATTGGATGGACCTATCGGGATCATCGCGGCGGACAGGAAGGCGCCGCGTTATCGTCTGAAGCGTCACCACTTGGGAGTCAAACCCTGACCCTTGCGTCTAGCAGAACTAACAGCCGAAGCTGCTGCTGCTGCTTCTGTGCTCGCTTGGTGTGGATCGATAAATCGTTATCGATCTATGCTACTCAGTCAATCGATCTCGACCCAGATGAGATGTGTGGCCACTCAGGCGCAAAAGGAATTGACTGGAGATGTCGAAGAATGCGACGATTGCATCGGATTCGGTTATAAACGGAAAGCGTTTAAGACAAAGATACAAAAAGTCATGTTCAGATGCAGTTTCGAGACGTCGTGTGTCTGGTCTGACTATATATAGACACTGCAGCGCTCTTGAATAAGCTGGTGCCCTCTGCTTGGCTTTCGTGTGCATGGCGCTCTAGAAATTTGGAGATTACGAATACGATTATACGTGCAAATGCAATAGTAGAGGATTCGGTTTAGTTGTAAATTATATTAAGAGCATTATAAAAGCAACTTCTCTTTATATGCTTATCAACTTGTGATCGAAATTTTATTGAAAATTATCACCACTTTTTCAACGTGCAGCTGTACGCAAAATGTGCAGTTGTAGATCAGCACTTCTGTACAGTTAAAACTAGTAAGAAACGATCGTTCTCCTCCGATTGGAAGTAATTTGCAATGGATGATGGGAAAGGAAAGAAGGAGTTGTCAGTTCTAAAGATTTATTAAAAACAGCCCTGAAATTATAATCCACCAGGCTGAGGTAGAGTGGCGATGGAAGTGCAACGGTTTACTTAATTACACTGCCACTGATTTAGGGCATACAATTAAAATAGCGCTTGTTGTGAGATTTGCGCTCATGAATATGTTGGTGCCCTGCGCTCGGTTATTACATGGCGCTTTAGAAGTTTGTAGCTTACGATTACGATAAAGAATAATAGTGTTACAAAATTGCTAACAAGATCGATGTAGAGTTTGGAGATTTCATTGCAATTTGCATTATGCCTAAATTATTCATGCATAGCTTTCTTATGACGGGCCTAATTCTGTGACTACTAACTGTTCTGAATGGCCTAATACGCTGCTGTTATTTCTACGAATCATCGAATGAAGCAATGTATTGACAGATGACATCAATACCATAATTTAGCAACAACAGTCCCTACAAACCCAAAATATATGGTAAACGATGCAAAACTTATAGTGTAAACCAAAAATGTTCACATCCCATGAAATTATACGCGCTAAGGTTGCGGATGAATTTCAGTGGATTGGCTCCGTTCCAGAAACTATTTGGCAGCGGTAACATTCCGCATGAATATTGATACAATATTCTGCATGCATCGTAAGGAAAACGAACATGCGTATAACATACAGTATTGAGGTTCATACACATATAATACGATGGTCCTGTACCGTTGACGGGGTGGAGAATTCCTTGTTTCCTGAGAAAAGACCAACAGACCTAAGAAACATTTGAGCAGAGCATTAGACCTATTACAGTACATTAAAATACATTACAGTGCATCATAGTACATTACAGTACATCACAGTACATTGAAATACATTACAGTACATTACAGTACATTTCTGTCCTGTTCCTAGCCATCTTCGGTACGAGGTTCGGCTGCATCATGCACGATGTTCCTCCAACGATTCCTGTCCTCCGTCATTCTTAGCATTTCTCCTATTTGCAAGCCCGTCCATGTCTTCATGTTGTCCAGCCCATGGCCGTATTTACTTTGGTGGAGGCCCATGTGCACCGCTGTGGTGGAGGCCCAATGGACATAGGATAATTGTAAAAAAAAATTAATTTTAATGGTGACGTAGGTACCACAGCAATGCCGTCACAAGGGCGCCTCACCTCACCTACAACTTGCAGCAGTATAGGCCTTACAAAATATAAAGTTTAGGCTGATCTCCATGACATAGTTGAACGTGTAGGCTGTAGCCTATGCTGTAAAACTGGTTGCTTAACACTAAATGGCCTAAGTGCTGGATCACTCCTGATTCGGCCAAGCCAGAAGTGGGAGGGGCTATCTTACTTTCAGCAGAACCCGAGTCAAACAACACAACAGCAAAGCGCCTATCGAAGCTAACAGAAACTTTAATAAATGAATGCCCTGTGTGAGGCTCGATCGAACCCGGGTCGCGTGGAAGATACTCGATCAGTTTAACGACCAGCGCTCTCTCAACTGAGCTACGGACCCCCCAGAATGTTAATTACATATTAATCAAATCTTGTTGAGGTGTACAAGGATGACCTCGTTGAATGCTTTGGAGATGAGCTTGTGCAGTTTGTTGACTTTGTGGAAACATTCAAGGACGAACAAGAGAATTTCATGAATCGAGAATTTCATGAATCAGCTGATACATGATTAACACGTTCAGGGATCATTTCCTAATGTGGAGATAGCACTCCACTTGTATCTGGTGCTCATGGTCAGTAACTGTCCTGCGGAACGTTCATTCTCCAAAATGAAACTGATTAAGAATAGACTTCGCACATCGATAGGCAATGAGAGGTTGTCCCATCTGGCTCCGATGAGCATAGAATCAGACCTTCTGCGTGAAATTAACTTTGATGATCTGGTGACCGAATTTGCCAAGAAAAAAACGCGCAAAGTTTCACTAATTTGGCATGACTTCATAACCAAGAGAAACTAAGTTCTGACCTTTCAGGCTTTCACGTTTCTTTCAATTGTTTCTTTTCTTAAAATATTTGCGTGAAATTGTATCTGTGGGCAGTGCACAGTACTAAGAAAGTCTGTAAAAAAATTCTTCCTTGTGTGGTGGAGGCCCCTGTGTGGTGGAGGCCCGTGGGCACTGTGCCCCTTGTGCCCACCCCTAAATCTGGGCCTGGTCCAGCCAATTCCTTCTTGGCCTTCCTCTTCCTCTACCTCCAGGGATTGTGCCCTGCATGATCTCTTTCTCAATGCATGTTCTTTCTCATGATGTGTCCGAAGTATATCATTTTTCTTTCTTTAACTGTTCTTAGCATGTTTCTCTTCACACCATCAGCCTCCATCACCCATTCGTTTGTTCAGTACATTACAGTACATTAAAATACATTAATTTAATTTAATTTACAGTGCATTAGGCCTACAGTGCATTAAAAATAATTACAGTCTTATAATGTTCTAATTAGAGTGATTGAGTTCAGTATCTTAGGCCACTTGAAAAAATGACCATCTAACGTAGGCAAAGATCTGCATGTGATGAGAGCAAATCCCAATGAATGATCCCATTTAAAACGTAATTGTCTGCTAGTCGAAGTAGGGCCTATATAGACCTAAAGTATAGATTTAAAATGGGTTTAGTGGTGACATTTTAATGCCACACGGATATTGGTTGCATGGCACGTTTATAGTACCATCTCCTTTCAGATGGGAGTGATGATTTCATGCCTCTGAGACATTATTGCAGAATGAAAAACATGGGGAAATAGTAATCTATGGAAGTGATTCTTACCTCACCCGGTGCAGTTTCGTTGATCGTGATGACCAATGTCTTTGCACGATGGCGCTTTCCCCTTGAATGGTTCAACCCCACCCGGTTGTGTTCGTGAAATCACCCATTGCACTCCATCTGTAACTCCCCCCCTTCCACGTCAGCGAAGAATCGAACAGACCCGAGTTCATCTGCATTGGAGAAGAGTTGCTGTTACAACAGAAGGCAGAAACCTTGTCATTCTCACGTACAGATAAGTGGCCGTCGTAGTCTTTTGTGTTGCGCTCTTTGCTAACATGCAGTCATCCACTTAGCAAATTGAAGTGTGCATAGATATATTTTGAGGCAGATGCATAGACGTATACGCCTATTTCATTTCGTCACCTAGTGAAATATAGGCTAACAGCAGTCACGTTTATACCTATGCTTCAATCACAAACAAGCAAGAACACCAAATTCTTAGCCGCTATATTATGGTACCCTAGCTATCACGCAGACCACCACGCCATCTTCTTAGATTATCACCTAATGTAGACCTAACAACTAAAGTCCTATTATTCAACCAGGGCTTCCTACTGCTACGAAGACCTTGTCTCTAAGCAATGCCTACAGTGTGGGAAATAAGTGCCTGGACGTCACTTGCCTTTCCAAAGGAAGTGCCTGGTCGCCCCTTACCTCTCCATGCTGTGCTGGCCAATAAGTGACAGGACGGTGTTCATATTTGAAAATAAGTGCATGGACGCCGTCCATGACTGTCCAGCCACACTTTAAGCCCTGTCTCTAAATAGCCTACTTCCATTAAATCTACTAATACTATTACCAATAATAGTCTATTACAGGCTTACTAATTCCCCTAATAATCTAATAGCATAATAAGCCTACTTCCACTTATAGTCCAATACTACTCTGGGTCTACTTATAATAAAATAATCCTCTACCATGCACGACTAGCCTACTGCTGGTGGTAGCCTACTATAATAGATCTGAAGGCGCTGAAAATTCTACGCACTTCGTTCTGTGAAGTGGAAGACCTCAAAGCGGCTGTATATGGTCACTATAATTATGGTGTGTGTTAACGCAAAGGAAGTTAGTAAGGGTCGGATTAGCAAAATAATGCTTCAGTAAAGAGAAAGAAACAGAGAGAGAGAGAGAGAGAGCGATAGAGAGACAGACAGGCAGAGATAGAAATAGAGACAAAGACTAAGACAGAGACTAAGACAAGATGAGAGAGAGAGAGAGAGGAGAGACAAAGACAGAGACAGAAAGATAGGCAGAGGCAGAGAGACTGAAAAACACATAGACACAGCCTCTGTGTCTGTGTCTCTCTCTCTCTCTCTGGGAGTGAGAGAGAGACAGACATACAGAGACAGAGTGTGTCTGTGTGTCTCTCTCTGTCGCTCTCTCTCTCTTTCAGAGAGGGACAGACAGAGACAGACAGAGACAGACAGAGAGACGGAGAGAAAGCGCAATGATCTGGGTGGATCTGCAGCTGGTTGTATGTAGCTAGAAGCAACTGCTTACTGAAGAGCTCTCGACATCGTATGATTCCTCAATTGATGCCGACTTGCATAACAGTCCTTGATTCGCTAAACGAGGCTCAGAATTATTCGCCCGAGACCTTGTTTTTCTAATCAACCAGTGGCTCCTGGACTGCACGGATAGAGATGAGTTACAAGCCAAAAACATTTCGGTTTTTGTTTTTGTTAGGCCATTATTATTACTCGCAGAGTCTTGACAAACTTATGAACAGCCCCATAGATCACAAACACTGGTTGTGATCTATCTTGGTTGCATCGGAAGTCAATAATAAGACAGCAGAAGCCAGAATCGACACCTAACTGTCACCTACTTATTTTCCGCTGTATTCTCAAGATTACTGAGTATTGATTCCATTCAATGTACAATGCATGCATACATTGCATAGGCATACGATCGTCAATTAGCCTAATAAGGTGTTGAACGCATAATTAGCGAAGTGCGGTTTCATTAAGCCAAGGCAGTGTGCGTCAATAACCCTCTGGCTCCATAGGTTGCTGCCTCAAAATCGCCCCGAGTGGCAAGATCGATATAACTGAAGTGATGGGGATGCAAACTCTTATCTGCTGCATCTAAATAGACTGCCACGTCATTCTCAGAAAATTGGTTAGGACAAATGGAGAGTGGATACCTATAGGGAGACCTGGGAGAGGAGAGGATGAAAATTTCGCGGGAATTATTGTCATCATCATCGTCGTCACCACCACCACCACCACCACCACCACCACCACCACCACCACCACCACCACCACCACCACCACCACCACCACCACCACCACCACCACCACCACCACCACCCCCACCACCACCACCACCACCACCACCATCATCATCATCACCACCACCACCACCACCACCATCATCATCATCGTCGTCGTCGTCATCATCATCATCATCATCATCATCATCGTTGTCGTCGTCGTGATCATCGTTGCAACAATATTTATAATTCTGAACAATGGCAGCATACCAGGTAATAACTGTTGATCCGTATTGAAGCTTTGAAGCATATAGATATCGAGACTCTCTCCCTGTTGCAGACCCACTGGTCAGCTGGACTCTAAGACGGCCTTCCATGACCATTAGAGTTGCGCCTGTAGCCTACCATAGGACACCGAAATCTTCCTCACCTGGCTTAGGGTGCCTATTAATGTTCTCTTTGGACGCGTTGAAATCGAGAGCACCTCTGAGTAGGCTTAGTTTTCTTTGAAGGCGTTTGGTAGCTAAGATTCGCTCCCTACTTTCAAAAATGACTCAAAACTTAATTATTTCTACTTGGCTCTTAATAAGCACTTGGATATCTAGCTCCAATGCTCCATCTTCCTCTGGCGGCCGACTATCCGCGCCTCAGATTGACATTTCGGTGCGACCGTGCGCGTGTAAGAAATTTATATAATAACAATAATAATAATAATAATAATAATAATAATAATAATAATAATAATAATAATAATAATAATAATAATAATAATAATAATAATAATAATAACAATAATAATCATAATCATAACAATAATAATAATTATTATAATAATAATAATTAGAATGATAGTAGTGATATTAAGTCCCTGAGGGATCATAGTGTAGACCCAATCTATCCCGCCCAGGGCATTTAAAACAATAATACAAATTTGCGAATACATGGATTAATCAGTCATAATAATTATCACTGTAAGATGAACTGTGTTATTCAACAGACCAATATCCTTCTCCTCATCTTCGTCGTCGTCCTCCTCCTCGTCGTCTTTTGAGGCTGAACCGAGACACTGATATGTCTGCCTTTAAGTTATCCGGCTACTACTCTGCCGTCCAGAGCATCCTGTCGCTGATCGAGACGACCCAGCTGCGTCAATTCCAATCACTGACGACGGACGAGGCTCGCGTTACCTACCTCTCATCCCTCGACTACGTCCAGTCGGCCTTCCGCGTCACGCTCCCTACGTCATCGGAGAAGGCGACAGCAGAGGCGAGGCGATTCCGACAGAGGGGTAACGAGTTGTACAAGGAGGGGAACCTGAAGGAGGCGCTCGCCTGCTACAACAGTAGCGTCGTTTACGCGCCAATCGACGGGCAGAAGAAGGACGCCGGTAAGGAGAGGGACCCCGGGAAGGAGAATGAGGCCGGGAAGGAGAGGTCACCTGGGAAGTCATCATCATCCGAGGGATCGGAGTTGGCGCTGGCCTACGGGAATCGCTCGGCCACCCTGCTCCAGATGAAGCTCTTCCAGGAGTGCCTGGAGGACATAGATCGCGCAATCGAATGCAGGTACCCGGAACACCTCCTGTACAAACTGCTGGACCGGAAAGGACGCTGCCTCATGGAGCTCGACAGGAAGGCGGAGGCGAGGGATTCCTACTGTCGTCTGCTCGAGGTCGTCGATCTCGCGGAGCTGGACGCGACGCAGAAGGAGTCGGTCGTGTCCAACGCGCGGAAGAAGATCGATGACTGCACTCCGACGGTGGAGGAGGAAGAGGAGGAGGAAGCAATGGAGTCCCAGGCGAAAGACGGGAAGCAGTCGCCGACCACAGAGGTCCCGAGCATCAGTGGAAACCCGAGCGAGCGCTACCCAGGCGCGTCGGACGCCTTCGACGTCCGCTACAACCCGGACAGCGGACGTTACGGAGTGGCGATAAAGGACATATCGGTGGGAGACGTGCTCCTCGTTGAATCCCCCTACGTCAGTGTGTTGAGCGCGGAGCTGTTCGCCGTCAGATGCTTCCACTGTTTCCGCAGCCTCTCCGTTCCTGTCCCGTGCCTCCGGTGCACCCGCGCGCGCTACTGCTCCGACAAGTGTCGCGCGGTCTCGTGGGAGATGTACCACGAGGTCGAGTGTCCGACGCTCGAGGTTCTGATCGCATCGCGGACGGGCGCGATGTCCCAGCTGGCGTTGCGGATCGCCATCGTCACCGGGTTGCAGCGGATGCTCAAGTACAAGCGCAATCCCAAGTCGGACATGACGGAGGCGCTCCAGTCGCTGTTCACCAATTCGGACGGCGTCTACCTCGGCGGCTACATGGCCATCTACTCGCTGCTGTCGCACGCCGAGCTGCGAACGACGACTGACCTCCTGCAGTACTCGATCCTCGCCTTCTACCTGACGAAGATCCTCCGCCAGACGGCGCTCTTCACCCGCTGCCCCGAACTGAGGGACGACGAGAGATCGGTCGGGGTCGTCGGCGGAATCCTCCTCCGATTCATCCAGATCATCGCCTGCAACGGGATCGAGGTAACGGAGATGATCATCGGCGACAATCTTCAGAAGTCTCACCCGACGACCGTCGGCCTCGCCCTCTACCCGACGGTTAGTCTTCTCAACCACGCCTGCGACCCCGTCCTCGAACTCGTCTTCTACGGGAACGCGTCCGTCATCCGCGCCATCCAGAACATCGACTGCGGCCAGGACCTGACGATGGACTACGGCTACCTCTACTACACGACCCCGAGGGACGAGCGCCAGCAGTCTCTACGCGCCCAGTACTTCTTCGACTGCCAGTGCGTCGCCTGCATCCTCGACTGGGGTCTGCGGACGCAGCTGAGGGCCGACATCCCCATCATCAAGTGCGAGTACTGCGGCGAGGCCTTCATGGGAACGGCCACCGAGGATCCAGACGACCCTGCACCGTCCCCCTGCCACGGGTGTGGAACGGCCTACAGCGCGGTGGATGTGCTGGAGGATCTCTACCAGTCGCAGTCGAGGGCAGACGAAGCGGTCCAGGAGGCGCGAAAGTACCGCATCAATCGCGCCATTCCGGTTCTCGAGGCGCATCTGACGTTCATGAGCAAGCACCTCGTGCAACCTTGGCGGGACTATGTCACGTGCCTGTCCGTGCTGAAGCAGTGCTACCGTATGCTGGGGAACCGCAGACGAAAGTGATGAACGAACGACTGTGATTAACAACAACTATAAATAGCTTCTGATGGCTATAGTTCGAAGGGAGCTCATACTGGCCAACGGTCTTACTTATCTATCGTGGATACAGGCTAAACTTGATTCCGTTTTCATTTGACTAACAATTGAGTCTGTGACTTGATCATTAAGTTTGTGTATTTCTACGTGGCGACATAGAAGTTAAGGTAACAATTATACTTCTAGTGCCTGCATCGCAATAATACAGACTTGTAGCAGTACAGTGATAGCCAACTCATCCACAGAAACATTTGCTTGCCAATCTAAAGGCACGCAACATATTGACTTGAATTCGAATCGTTAACTTTGGCAATTCATTGCAAGGTCACAAGAACAGTGTTAAATAAATTACCGGTTATGCATATAATTACGTTGTTGTTGTATATGTAGGCCTAAGCCTAACTATAGGCTCTACGCTTGTAAATGGGCCGCAGCGGTGTGGCTTCATGTTCTGAGCATTGCGGCCCTTTCCAGAGGGTCGGAGTTTCGAATTTACTTCGAGCTACTGCGTAACCACCTTGCAAGAGGTGTTCTCACACATTAATTTTGTCTGCGGGGATTAAGGCAATCGGAGGGAAACCACCTCGCTCATCTCGTTCCCAATTGGCATAAAGAGCTAGGCCTAATGCATGAGCCTGCTGCCTACGGGCAGATTACTCATTGTAACCATTTAGACCTATAAAATCGCTAATATACACAAATAAATAGTCATATTAAATTAATTAATTCGTTCATTTAAACATCTGCTACTTAGAAACGCTCTCAGTCCAACCGCGGCAAAACAATACAAATTAGATGTAAGCAATATGTAAAACTTATTGCCATTGTGTCTAAGCAGAAGGCCTAGGTGCTTAACTAGAGCGCATGTACATGTAGTTGAAGTTCGCCACGAAGGAAAGAATCTGAAACTGAATGTGTTGATAGTAACAGTTAGGCAGCCAGCAGTGAATGCCAAGAGCAGATGCAAGTAACAGTCGACCTTGCAAACCAAACTTAAAGGTAAGCAGTCCAGCATTTGACTGTGAAGTGTGAACACATAGAGTGAATATAATATCATGGCAGCAAATATTCATATCTATAACATAACTTACCCATTAAAGTTACATTAGAGCTGAACTGTTCAAAAGTTATTGCATGAAACAGCTGCAGGTGTCAGGCTCTACTCCAAAGCTTTTACTGAATCAAACTAAACCGTTCACCATTATAATAGCACGTGCACAGTAGGTTACTCTTATGTGAGATACTTTATCCTGGAAACGTTAATTAGCTAAATGATTATAGGTCTATGTGGCTCAAAACAATTGACATCATTAGGCCTATATTTTGAACTTGCAGGTAACTTAGGCTACCCGGTAATTAAGTTATCAAATGAAGAATTCCACAAAGTAGCCTAGCTATAGGCCCAATTATGACCAATTAATCACCTCCTCTTGACTACCATTTGCAAAACCCTCTGACTTGGGTTTGGTTTCTAGTGGTGCTTTAATTAGTTTTAAGACCATGATGTGCTTCGATCACTTCTCTGCCCTAGTAGATATCAGAGGGGGCTCTGGTATGCATTTCATGTTAACCTATCAGCGAAGTGAGCGATCTTCTCGCCCAAGGCCGTAGCTAGGGGGTGTTTTGGGTGTTTGAACACCCCCCGAAATGGAAAATGTGAAAAATAATATAATGCATTTACGAACATATGACGTAAAAACCATGAAATAAAACCATGAAAACACCCCTGAAATGGAAAAATGTAGTTGTTGGGAAGGGAAATTGGTGAAACACCCCCCGAAATAAAATCCTGGCTACGGCCTTGTTAATCTCGCCATCTTCTAGCCATGAACATTATGCAAGGGCTGAAATTCTGAACTTCAATTCGCACTCGTCGTATATTCGCATACAGTTCTGGATCAGCCTTCCATTAAGTTTTTGCTCTGTTGCATTCGGCCAAGTGCAGCAAACATTCCCAGACAGTCTTGCAACAAACTTCCTTAGATGAGAATTAAGTCACGAATTTAAAATGTCATACTGTATTTATTTACGCAAAAACTTAATTACAGGTAAACGTATACCGGGTAATAGTAAATATAATAAAGACTGCATATGTTACAAATTGAGTAGTGCCCGTGAAGATTAAATACCAAATGCTAAAAGTGGAATTCATACTAATAGCTGTTAATTTAAACCGTCTAGCAAAAAAATCTTAATCACCGAGCTGCATAAAAACTCATACAATAGCAAAAATTGAACTGGCCTACAGTAAACAATTTCTGTTCCATGTTTTGTTTTCGTTTTCAGAATTCACTTCTATCTGTTTTTTTGTTTTTGTGTGATCCTTGGTCAGACAGTATTCCCTGAAAATTTCATTCCAGTCCTCCCCAACCCAATTTTTCCGTATCTGACCTTGATCATTGTATTCCAAATTCCCTCTTTTTTCTGTACTCGGTTCATCCTGGCTCGGCTTTTGACTGCTCGCCCCACCGTTACTCGTTTTGGTCTCTGTTCGATTTCCTTGGCCAGGGTGCGTTGTAGCAATCTACTTCCACCTGTCCCTTTGTTCTGTTCCACCTCTCCCGCCTCCAGTTATATCGTCCTTGGACATGTCCTCGTCTTCCCGACCACGCCGGGCCGTGGTCATCGCCATTCCTGGGCCTCGCTTCTTGTCCTTCGTCATGCCGTAGATTCTGCCGCGTTTGTCCTCCTCGTGTTCTTTCCGGCGTTCTTGCGTTCGCAGTAGGTTCTTCTGCTGTCTCGTTCTCCTCTTCAGCTCCAATAGAACGTGCGTTGCTATGATTCTGACCAGATCTCCCTCCCCTTCCTCTGGAGGATCTCGCCCGGACCTGGCCATCCGTAGGTCTCTTCCCTCTCCAGTTTTCCTCTTCTGGTTGTACTCCGGTCACCACCTCCTCCTCACCCTCTGCTCCACGTGTCCGACGCTGCCCGACTCCCACTTGCTCTTCTTTCCGCTGCGGCTGATGTCCAGGACCTTTCTTCTGCTGTTCCACAACGCCAATTCGTCCCTCCAGCCTCAGGTTGGCCGACTCCGGTCTTCGTTGACCTGTTGGAACGTCAGACTCCGGTCTTCGTTGACCTGTTGGAACGTCAGACTCCGGTCTTCGTTGACCTGTTGGAACGTCAGACTCTTCCGGCATCGCTCTTGGATTCTCGTTCCTCACCTGTCTCCTTTCACTTGGTTTATCTCGTTGCCCTTGTTGTCCCGTTGACCAGCGGTTGTCTTCACGTTGTTGCCTCGCTTGTTGTCCCGTTGACCAACGGTTGTCTTCACGTTGTTGCCTTGCAGCCCTTTTCTCCTCTCGCTGCCCTTCTTGCCTCGCATCGTCAATATCAAATTCCATCAAAGGCCTCACTTTGTTCTGCTCTTCACGCTTGCACCCGGAGCTCCGATCGGAATCCATTCTTCCTTTATATCTGAGCGCTTCATCCTCTGCGTATGTCTGTCGTCTGTCCTCCTCCTGGTGGTAGCTTCTGTAACCAGACGGACCTTGCGATCGCGGCTGGTAGGATGACATCTCCGAAGCGCTGTCTGGATTCTTCTCCACCTCCCGGTATGACCGCTTCTCGGTGTAAGGATATTTGCTCTACAAATAGAAAGGTAAAAAGATCCTCTTAAATTTCTCAATCATACCAGAAACAAAGGACACTCATAGTGTGCCTCTTTATAAATCACCTGGCAGCAAGGTGGTTCCTCATATCACTCCCAAAAGCATTTCAATAACAAGTTTAAATAAATTTCTCAACTCCTGTGCAAGTACTACTAGTTACTAGTTGGCATATGTATCCAATTATGCCAAAGAAATAATAATAGAAATTAAAAACGGAGGGTCTGTATTTGTACCGTATTGGCCGCCGCATGACTGTTTCTTTCAGAGGTCCACTTAGTATTTCCATTAGTATACCTGCAACACACGTAATAACATTTAGTGATTGGCTGTTACCGCACGCTTGAAATATCTAAAATCTTGCATCGACAGCATCATTGTACATAACACTGGCGACTTTATGACTAGTCCAAACACAGGCCACAAATACACAGGCACAAAGTCTAAACTAATAGGAACTTTCAACTTTCCTCTTCGTAAAAGTTATGAGAAAAGCTTCAAAAGATGGCTGTATCTAACTAAATAATGTAAATGTGCCTGCAAGGGGAAAATCCAGCACATACAGGGTTATAAATCATTACCCTAAATTGCTTTGCTTTCTACTGCTGTCCCTTCTATTTCACCTCCCCTTCATTCTTTCCCTTCATTCTTTTCTGACTTTCTACTGCAACACACATTCATTGTAACATTTAACTCAAACATTTCAATCTTATGTATTTAATAAAGAAAGTTACATATCTAATATGTAATAAAAATTACGAATTAAAACATTTGATATCGTAAACTTGGGACATTCAATATCAGAAGAAGTTAAAACATTTTACCCTCTACTTGGAGAAGCATAGCCACGCCCTCTTTGAAAGTGTTGCTGGTAGCGCGTAGGTGATTCATCAAAATCATCTTCATTCTCACCATTAACAGCTACAATATCAACATGTCAGGACATAACAACCATAACAATAATGGCAATGACCAATTAAGATATGCTTGAACAAGTATACGCAAGTCATACTAGCATGCACTATGCAAGTATTATTAGGACTTACGCACATCAAGTTGATGAGAAAAACTGCTCAGTTTTGAAATTTTCATGTCTGAAAATAACCTGCAGGAAACTTAAAATGTTATCTCAAGTGCTTATAATAATATAGAATGCAATCTTTTTACCATCACCAGTCCACCACTAAATAACATGTTGGACACTGTGGGGCACGGTGGTGTAGGAGTTTGTTTGGTGCCTTGGAGTAGGAAGGTTGCGGGTGCGAATCCACCTCAAGCCATGCGTAGTGACCTTGAGCAAGTCCTTCGCTTGCAATTGCTCATGCGCTTCAGTGTGAAATTCCAATTCAGTGTTCGCACCGCAGTCAGGAGCACTTCTGAGTAGTAATCTTGAAAGGGTGCCATAGCAAGTGCTCATACATAGTACATACACACCACACATTAAGTAAGTAAGTCAGAATTGCTACTGAGTTGATTTGTTTTACACACATTACTAGCCTATCTTGCATATCAGCTCCAGTTCTTAGCATTTTTTATGGCTACCAGGGCGTTTCTGATGTTGCCCTCTTCCTTTATCCAGGCTTGAGACTAGTGGAATTCCTATCTTCCATACAGCAACAGCTCATTTGTTTGGCAAAGTGTCCCTCTGGGGAAATCATCTGTTCTTCCTTTTCCTCCTATTCAAGCATCGTTACATAACACTGGCAACACTAACAGTAACACTATTAATAGTATCGTAATTAACAGTAACACTAACTCCTTATCCCTCATCTCAAAACCTGCCTTTTCCTCGAGGTTGCACGCACTGGGAGCACTTCTGAAAGGCTTTTACTGCGAGAAGTGCTTTATAAGTTGTCAGAGATGATACGATAACTTGCTATGTGCCATGAAAACAACTGTGTGATCTCAAATATTCACTGAAATTTATCACTCGAATGTTGCATAAAATTTTTGAACAGACAAATGCACAACAGATTATTTCCTAAAAGGTTTAATTTCATTGGCATATGCCAAGCAAATCTAAATTCACTATGACCAAATGCTGATGGCTACAAATGCTATGATGCATTGTGTACACCTACCAAAATGTGGCTCCTGCCTAAAAGCCTTGTTGGAATGAACCCATCTGCACATTTTCTAAAAACACAAAGAATTCACACTCAAGACATTATATAGAGTTGCCTTAAACCTTATTTCTTGTGTCTGCATATGGCCGCCATGTGCTAAGCACATAAATGTCATGGACTTGTCCAGGTACCATAATTAGAAGGTAAGATGACCACGCATTCAACCACTTGCTAAGTACAGATGAGCGAGACATGATACAAAGAACACTTAACATAACTCTAGCTATGGAATAACCTTCCCCTCCTCTGTGGGCTAAGCGCATGTCTGGCGTCTTTTCCTCGTCTACTCGTTGCCCGAAGGTGTGTCTCTTTCCACGAGATTTCAGCATTGAGCACCTCTGAACAGCACATATTGTACAATGTACAATGGTACATGTATCGTATCGTACATGCACAATGTACATGTACGATACGATATCTTTTATGATTAACTTTCTATTTAGAATTCTAAAAGCCAAACACTTCCGATATATGTTAGCAATAGATATATAACAGTTGCCAAATCATTTAATTAACTAACAGTGTACTGTTATATGGTATTCCTGCAACTATTTGCACCTACTTGATGTTCCATTAAAAGTGTCAGTTCGATTGGAGAATCACAGAATTCACACGGAATAACATCGCAGTCGCTGTAATAAAACAAATAAAAAACAATATTGTCGAAAACAGACAATTCTACATTAAAAAGAGGCAAAATAAGAAATAACAGAGTCCAGTAACAATACAGTGGGTGAAAATATTAAAGTACTCACATATGATCACTCATAAAGTTGACAGCAATGCATATGCTCTACATTTTCTTCCCAAGCTAAACTATTTTCGCTGCATCCTTACGTTCATTGTCTTGTATGAAAGTACAGCACAGGAAACATTTATCTAGAACTGTCCTACTCTGGCAAAAGTGAAATTACAAGACTATGTGATTTCCTCAAATACTGTTGTCAACGACGGGTAAGAATTAGACAATGAATTAACAAAGGCAAATGCTACTATTGCATAATCGTTAAGAGGAAAATATTTTATTACTATTGTAGCATAAAAAGTGATAATATGCAATAGGAAATCATAACACAAACCTTGCATAGTTTTCTTTCACAGTGGAAGTCCCACTATGAGCACTTTCTGAATCCAAATTGTTTTTACTAGAAATATTGTAAACATTTTCCCATCACATCATTTAACAGTAACAAAAAAATGATTTCGTTTTAGTAATATAATCGTTAACAAAGCTGTTAGTCAGCAAGTTGCTTATATAATAACAGTATAAACAATAATCCAATAATTAAACATATCACCAAAGAGAACCTTCAGTGTAAATTGAAATTTACCACAATCTGTAATCATCACTTGTTCCAATGTGGGGTACTATAATAAGTGTTATTTTTCTACATAATATCAAAGTGGAATAAAAATACTTTCGCATCTTACGTTGATTGTCTAGAATGTTCATTGTCTATCCATAAACAAACTCAGAACAATCTCATTATTCATTATCACCATGAACATCACTATCATAATTATCATTATCATCCTTTTATATTCTCCTGTCACTTTTAATGTGTGGGACATGGTGGAGCAGTGGCAAGTTCGTCGCCTTGTGACCGACAGGTTGCAGGTTCGAATCTACATCAAGCCACTGAATAGCGACCTTGGACAAGCTGCTCACCCATAATTGTCTGTAAGGAAGGTAATGGAAACCACCTCACTCACCTCAACCCCCAAGGGCAGCCAATGAACCTGCACTCAGGCAGAGAACTCATCCTCATCACTCCTAAAGTTCATGATTATCACCTTTGCTAAGCACTTCTTAATAAATAAATAAAACAGCTACAGATGTGTATCAACATTATCTACATGTATAAGCATTCTAAGCATTGCCCTTACATCACTTAAGGGTAACAAAAGCAAGAAATTGCTTTATTTTAAGTAATATTAAAATCATTAACAAACTGTTCATTGCTAATATCAACAACAATCAAAACAGCCAGAGATGTGTATCAACATTAGACATAACTCTGAAAAAGCAAACAATTGTTTTAACTAAAAAAATGACACCGATAATGCACAAATTTTTTTGACAGACCTCTTATCAATCTTCATTTTTTCTACAGTTGATTTCTCAGTTTCAGCAGTGGGAGGTGGAGCACGATCTGGTAATATTTTCTGTTTACTGGGAAGCCTGCGACTAAACACATCAAAAGGTAAAACTAGATCAACTGGCTAAACTGGCATCTATGAGAATCATATTTCATTAGCTCTACTCCAGATATTATATGATAACTTGACACAACATAAAAAATATGTCCGCAAAAGGCTGAGTAAATAAAGAAATATATTAGTACATTTGACCATCTTATATAAGAATAGATGTTGCAAAACTCAGTTTTAAGCACTTCACTGACAGTTTTACAAACATATTAATTAACCAAACAATTTTTTACATTAACTGGAAATAGTATATAAAACGGCATAATATACGGCAGCACCAGATTAGGCCACGTCATTTATAGTATCATATTCCTATTGGCTCATGAAAAACACATCGGATCCGTAGACAATACATGTAAGGCCTTCGAACACACTGCAGGTGTCATATCCACTAGACCACTACGTTGCAACAAAACAACAGAGTTAACAAACTAACATGGCTAGAAAAACACAGTTTACTTTCAAACATTCCTCACCTGTGTTCTTGTTCTTCAGGCTCACGACTGTTTTCCGCAACATTTTTCCGTTCTTTAGCGCTCGGGTTAATATTTAGTTTCTTCAATTCAGGTACAGTATTACGCGTCCCATCTTCATGCACATCTTCTCGTGGGTAAACCTGGCGGGGCTGATGAGCAGGGGCAGATGATGCATTTCCAAGCATAGCATTTTGATCACACCCAGACTGTTTCACAAAGAAAAGCATGTAGACATCAGTTGCTAAATTAAATAACAAATGAATCTGTTTTTCAGGTTTTACAGAAGAGAAAAACTTTGAGACAACATTTGCACACATTGTGAAACATGATCCGTGTTCACCACAGTATCTAACAGAGATTAGGCTAAATGTAGAGTATATTAATAGGTATCAACATAAACATAACATGTTTCATCTGGTAACCAACATACCCTAATATGCAGGTAACAATTGCATCAAATTTTTTCTAGAGATTTGGAGGCTCACGCAACAGAACTAAAAGATACAATTATAGATAACGAAGGCAATTTAGTTGAGAAAAGAATGCATCACGGCCACCTAAGTTACGTGAAAAACTGGGAGATTGACTCTCGACATATGATTTAAACTTAAGTAATGAATTGTCAACTTTGATTTCATGCGGCAGTTGGTTCATTAATCCTTTAACCGTTTGCCCCAAGTATATCCGCTGGAAATGGGCTTAAAATTTAAAAACGAACCGCTAAAGGGTTAACACAGGATGCATCGACTAAAAGATTTTTCTGCCGGGCTCAAAATACACAAACTAAAGTTCATCACATTACTTCTTTTTTTGCTCAGTCTAAGCACTGCGTCCATGCAAATGTTTCATGCTACTCAACACATTTCTACCTTCTCAAATGTCACCTGTTTGGATTAGCCATTATACATTTGCATGCTCCACAGTTTTATGGATGTTCTTAAAAGGCTCTATACTAGTAGAGGCAACATTTATATTCCAGTGCGTACACACATAGACACATGGATAATAGATAATGTACATTTCAGGTACAAACCTCATGTTGAATTAAATAATCGAACGGGAATGGCATACCACAGAACTCACAAGGCACCATATCTAAAAGAAAAATTCAAGTTCTGCTTTAACCCTCTTACCCCGAATGGCCGCTATAGCGGCTTGGTGGTCTTTGACAAATACCCGTAAGGCCGCTATAGAGGTTTCAACATATAAACCGTATCCCCGCAAGGCCATTATATATATATATATATATATATATATATATATATTTATATATATATATAAATATATATATAAGGCCATTATATATATATATATTATAATATATATAATATATATATATTATATATAATATAATATATATAATATATATATAATATATATATTATATATATAATATATATATACATTATATATATATCTAATATATATATAATATATATATAATATGTATATATATTATATATATATATTATATATATTATATTATATATATAATATATACATATTATATATATAATACCCAGTGGTTATCTCTACTCCCACATTTATATATAATATATATATATAATATATAATATATATATATTATATATATTTTATATATTTATATTATATATTATATATATATATATTATATATATATATATATATATATATAATATATATATAATATATATATATTATATATATTATGTATACAGGGCCATCGGGTGGGCGTTCCGCTTGCTGGGGGGCTATCGGGGTAAGAGGGTTAAATAATCAAGCATTCATTACTTACATCGTCTGAACTCTATGCAGGAAAAGGCAATCAACAAGTCAGCATCTATGTATTTAAATATCCCCGAAGTCAGAATGCACAGTAAAGGGTTTGGTAGTTTATTGGTTGATGACATAGATCTGCTGTATTGCCAATCAAATATTACCTGATGAAATTACACTAAGTTATTTGTTAAAATCGTTCAACTCCAAAATAATACCATTAGTGTGCATGAATATTAAAATTGAATAGGTTTTACAACTGTGCTCTGACGGACAAGTCATATTAACTTTTCATTCAATTTTCTTTTGCACTTGATAGAAATATGATAATTATAATTAATAGCAGACTAATGAAACAGTTTAAAACTAACCCCCATGATCATCAAACTCATTGACGGGAAAACCATCATACTCTTCCACGTAACCAAACTTGTGTCGTCGTCCTTCTACAGAATCCCAATCTTGTTCTTTTTCTGGTGGTTTGTAGTTGGACATTTTGTGTTTATTTGCGGGATAACCATCATACTCATCCACATAACCAAACTTGCGTGGTCGTTCTTCTTCAGAATCCCAATCTTGCTCTTCTACTGGTGGTCTGCAGTTGGACATTTTGTGTTCTTCTGCGTTTTTTATCATTATGTACGAATGGCATGTCACACATTTTTCAGTACGACTGCCACAGGCGTCTTCGTGCTCCTGCATTTTGCTCATCGGCAATTCAATTTCACAGTACTGGCAAGTGACAGGTCTTTGGCGACAATTGTTTGCCTAGGTGACAGATAAGGAATTTATTACGAGGCAATCAGTACAGTAAATCATCAAGGTTTGTTTGTACGCGCACTTGTGATAGCGCCTCTTCCAGCCCTCAACCGCTACTCAGAGGTGCTCCCGACTACAGCGCGGGCACTGCATCAGAGTTTCACGCCGAAGCGCTGAGCAATTGCGAGTGAAGGACTTGCCCAAGGTCCCTACGTGGCGACTTCAGGTGGATTCGAACCTTGAACCTTCCGGCTTCAAGGCAACAACGCCACCACTACACCACCTCGCCCCACAAAAAGGTTAAATATTTTCAACTTCCGATAATTAATAAATAGGCAAAAATCTGTTTGATGCCTAGGCATAAAAATGGCATCAACTTTTCAGTTTAACTTCAGCATTCATTTATTTCAAGAATTTATATAGCACCCTTCAAGAAGTCCACTCAGAGGTGCTCCCAGTCCAACAATGGCAATACAAATAGATTTTCACGAGCCTGTAAAATACTGATGAGTCAACTCTAGGTAACAGGCATTTGTTTCTCCAATGGGAGACTATTCCAGAAAGAACTCAGTCTCTCTATTTAGCACAGTTACATGTATATGGCACTTTTTCTAGATAAATACTCAAAAATGCTCAAAAGTCCAGCTTGACTTAAGAAGAACAAGTTTTCAGATTAACAAAAACGTGGTTGCATGCATATTGATGGCAGTAGATGCAGAAAAATATTCTCTACATTGTACTGAGACTGATATGTCTTCATTACCTCCCCCAAAGACTACCCAACATTTAAACAATAACATCCTTGGACAAGGTCAACACAATACTTGCAAAGTCCTTATTATAAGGAAACAGCTACAAGTGGTATAGTGTTTGTCCTTAAAATAGTTAATTTCATAATACAATGATCATTACGATGTCCAACATCAAATGGTTAAGTATAAAGATAATAGTTTGAACTCTTACTTTATGATCTTCCAGCTCATGCCTTTCGAACTCCTTTTCACACAGTGCACATGGCACCTTGCTGTGCTCCTGAGCAATGTGCTCTTTGAGCTGTGTTTTTGGCACTGGTTCCTTGCATTGAGGACACAGTGCAATGTGTCTCATGCAGTGCGCCTCATGCAACATAAAGTTTGCCACAGCAACCTCACGCTTGCTGGAAATCCAAGAAATAACAGGAATTAATATCATCAGTAAGATTTGAACATGTAGACATATGACCAGCTGACATATGTCATCCCTTGACTATGCAACACCTCCCAAGCTGTTCTCAATTTCACAAACTGTTGAAGACTGCTTTTTCGCTTGATCTCGGCCGGGAGCACCTCTGAGTAGGTACCTTGAAGGGGCGCTATATAAATTACGATTGATTGATTTTTGAGACTCTCAGTAATCCAAGTGATGTTCTGCATAAGCTACTCTCTCTCAAAACCCCATATGGTATGTCCCTAATTTAGCAAATATTACTTAACCATAAACTATTCAAATCTGTTATTTTAAATAAAAAATCAGTATCAGTATAAAAACATAAAACGAGCTGTTCTAGGGAACAGAACTTACCAATAACTGCAAGGCTGAGTAGTGTCACCGTCGTTGTTATTTGCAGAGGACATTTCCAAAGTCAATCTGAATAAAATCACCATTCATATCATATGATCACAAGGCCAAAATATATGCAAATGCAATAAGGAATAAAATCACAAGCATTTCTGTCAATCCAAAGCAGTGCTGCTGTCCAACCTCTTTGGCACTATAGGTCAGTGAAGAAATTGTTCCTGAAGCTAAGGGCCATGATAATGAATAATCACATGTCTATATGACAAGTGTTCTGTTCTGCCGTGTTTACATTGTCAAACGATAAGCCCAAATCTGAATGAATAGCTATGAAAGCAGGGAAGTGACTTTGCATTTTATTTCATGTTCACATAAATTAGAAAAAAAATACCAAGCTGGGATGGGGTCATTTAAAATCAGCCTATGGGTCACATGCTGCAAGCGGGCCGCATGGTGGACAGCGCAGACCTAGAGAATGAACAGTGAGGAATGCAATAGAGATTTTTCAGTGTACAATATTAGAAACTCCTAATAACCATGATCCCAAGCTACAAATATCTCTCCACTTAGCTGCAATGCAGACTACAGCAATGACAGGAAGAGACAAACTAAGTCTTGATCTAAAGGAACTCAATTCCATATTATTCCGCAGATTCTACACAGACCCAGTGATGCAAACACAAACCACTTTACAGTCGCACAGTCTGATAACAGCAATGTTAATGATCCTTTCACCAAGCTCTGGACAAGGTATTTTGAATTCTTCAATGCCTCATTGAGTTACCTTTCGAAATGTGAGTAATAAGCAAGTGGCAGCTAGTAGTTCAATCCAGGCAGGCGTCCCCAACACGGGGACGCCAGGCACTAATGGGCTAATTTACTTTTTACCAGTAATAAGCAAGTAGCTAAATAGAAATCAACCCTAATCCCGGAAACCCGAATCCCTGAAAATGTACTATATTGCCACGGAAATATAAGCCATGGGAATTCCATAGTTTTCGTGTGCTAACTTTGTAAACATTATCAAATACTAGCAATAAAACACTGCAAGATTTCCAGCATAATATTTGTCCCATTGAATTTCGACTCATATGTCGGCTGAACCGGTAGGCTTTACCTAGCCCGATCGCTGCTTTGTTTGTTACATACAGACTTTAAAAGAAAATTTCGATCAACATACATATAAGACCATTAGGCTCTGCTATCACCAAAATGAATATTTCTCAAACGTTTCCTGCATGTACAGCTGAAACCATTCCAACCTTACTGGTAGACAAGAGAATGGAAAATAAACGGCTGTCTTCGACCGAAGAAATAGACTACGATGACTAAGCTTAAGAATATAATAGAAGAGATAAGACACGAAAACCACTGCACAAGAATGAAATCGAAACAGAGATTGGAAACGAAGGTAAATTTAGAAACGATCCGGAAATAGAAACACGCGTCAAAGAAAACAACGACCAACAATGCGTTTAGAATAATTATGAAAGAGTGCACTGAGTGGCACCACAGTATAAATAATTATTTATACTGTGGTTTATTATATCTATGGGTGGCACTGCAAGATACAGTTGTTCTTACACGAAGGTAAGTAAGTATGTATGCTTGCGCACTTGTTATAGCGCGCCTTCAAGCTCGCTACTCAGAGACGCTCCCGACTACAGAGCGGACACTGCATCGGAGTTTCACGCTGAAGCGCTGAGCAATTACGAGTGAAGGACTTGCCCAAGGTCCCTACACGGTGACTTGAGGGGGCTTCGAACCTCGAACCTTCCGGTCTCAAGGCAACGACGCCACCCCTACACTACCGCGCCCCTCGAGTAAGTAAGTAAGAATATCCTTCTTTGAGCAATTCTTTCTAGGGATATTGAAGGGTGCTACAAGAATCCTGTTTGATTGTCTGATTGATGCATGGTTTGACTGATTTGATCGATCACACACCAAATCCTATCCTCTGATTCTTCCTCTTCTCCTCACATCCCTCGTCATTTCAACTCTAAAGTTTAAACATCACCCACCTTAATTAGCCGTCCATCTATCCTGACTTTCCGGACTTGACCGGCTGCCCATCGATTTTGTTTTGATTAAGCGCCTGTGAATAAGCTGCATGGTTCCCGCGACTTGGCTTTTGTGGGCGCTGTAGAAGTCTCAAGATTACGATTACGAATACGTACATCCTTTGAGACTCTTAAGCGAGGATGGCGTAACCTATGGCCTGAGACAAGTCGACTGCACGAGGGGCGACGGCGGCAAATAGCCCAGGGCCCTATAGGCCTAGACACAGATGAGAGGAGACAAAAGTCATTTAAGAGTATCAACTGACCATATTTTTCTGTGACGAAATTGAAATAAGTGATGAGAGAGAAAGAGAGAGAGAGAAACTGTACGCTCCTGTCTGGTCCTTCTAAGAAATGCAAACATGATAGCAGTGGCGGCGCCAGGATTTAAGTTTGGGGGGCTGAATTTTCGGAAAAAATAATTGTCCGTTTTCAGCCGTCAAAATTTCTGATGACCGTTTTTTAGTCATTTGGTCGCAATCTTGGGAAAATGGTCCTTTTCCGTCACCGCCAGGTTGTCTGCCAAACCTCGTGCTTATACCTTTGCGGTTATTTTTTTTTGGGGGGGGGGGGGCTACAGGGGTTAATCGTTCCCCCCAAATTTTTTACATGGGAAAAAAATTTAGATGGCCTTTTTTAGGGAGGGCTTAGCCCCCCCTAGCGCCGCTACTGCATGATAGGCTACCAATGGGGCTTAGCCCATCTTTATCTATGAGGACATTCAGAACACTGACTCTCAGCGGTCAGCGGGCCTATGCTCAATGACTGCTCATGATTATCTGCGAAGAAATCAGAAAGTGATACCATTGATAGGCCTACTCAGCTTATCCTCGCCTGCCTACTGCTGCTGGCAAGCGTAAAAGAAAGAGCGAATATTTAATAGTGCTACATGAAGGCAAGTGTGTGCAAAGAAAGTCTAGGCCTATATAGGCCTAGATGAAAGCGTGCATAAGATGGAGCAAAGAGGGGCTATTATTATTTTTTATTTTTTATTATTACATAAATTTATTACGCGCGCAAGGTCACACCAAAGTGTGAATCTGAGGCGCGGATAGTTAGCCGCCAGAGGAAGATGCAGTTAAAGGTCCATGTGCTTGAAAGCCAAAGAGAAATAGTGAGTTTTGAGCCGTTTTTTGAAGGTAGGGAGTGAATTTGAGCAACGAAGAGAGAGTGGAAGTAGATTCCATTCTTTGGGAGCAGAGGCATGGAATGCACGCGAGCCCATAACAGTTCTGCATCGAGGTTCAACTAAAAGACCCATGTTTGATGATCGCAGGCAACGAGGAGGAATATAAGGAGTAAGCAGTGACTGAAGGTAGGGAGGTGTTCCGGTAGAGAGGGATTTGTAGGTTAAACAGGCCAACTTAAATTTAATCCTAAACTCGACAGGAAGCCAATGCAGCTGATGAAGTAAAACTGAGGAACTTGATCGTAGTGGGACACGCAGCACAACCCGAGCTAAAGAATTTTGGATGCGTTGCAGCCTATGTAGCTCGTAGTCTGAAATGCCAACAAGAATCGCATTAGCATAATCAAGGCGAGAGGAGACAAGGGCGCAAGCTAAAGTCTTCGACATATCCTTAGTCAGAGCCGACCTAATGTGGCGTATTGCCCTGATGTGATAAAAGCAAGATCTACAAAGGTTAGTTACATGCCTCCGAAAAGTAAGCATACTGTCCAGGGTAACCCCAAGAGTTTTAACAGAATCTGATAACGGTACTGCGGAGCCTGCGAGGTCGATGCTGGAAAGTGAAGGAAAAGAACGCAAGCGTTGTCGTGACCCGAACAAAATTGCCTCAGACTTGTTTGGGTTTATAGCCAAACCATTAAAACAGAACCAGGCATATAAAGATGACAGGCACTCCTCAAGTTTAAGTTTACCGGACTGATCAGTGTGTGACAGAGCAATATAGAGCTGAGTGTCGTCCGCGTACTGCTGTAATTGGACACCAAAATGATTAGCTATGCGATTAATTGGGGAGGTAAAGACGGTGAATAATAGAGGACCAAGGACAGATCCCTGTGGAACTCCAGCAGTGCAAACAGTGGGTTCAGACCGAGCGGTACCGATGCCCACCTGCTGATTCCTGTTACCCAGATAAGACGCTAACCAGTTTAAAGCAGTACCAGAGACACCGAAGCTTTTCGTGAGTCTAGAAAGAAGTAATTGATGGTCTACGGTATCGAAAGCTGCGCTGAGGTCAAGACATACAGAAAGGCAGGCCTTTCCATTGTCAATAGACGAAAAGATGTTGTCCAGCGTGGGTGTAAGGGCAGTCTCAGTGGAATACCCACTAAGGGCTACCTTCTGCGATGGCAGGTACAAAAAAATGGAATGGCAATGGAAGCCGAGAAATAAAAATGCATTTAAAACACAGAAAATTAATTAGAAGTCACCGTAGACTTATTTCTTGTGCGCTTTTGTCTTTGCTGTTTACTGACAGACTTTTGCAGGGCTTTTTTAACGTGCAGTTCTACACAAAATATGCATTTGTAAATGAATATGTGCAGTTGTAGAAGCACTTCTGTGCAGTTAAAACTAGTGAAAAAGGTAATTGTCCTCCAATTGAAAGTAATTTGCCATGGAGGATGGGAAGAGAAAGAAGAGGTTGCGCATTTCTAAAAATTCCTTAAAACAACCCTGAGGCTAATTAAGTAGCCTAGGCCTAGCTAACTACCAGTAGGCCTAACCTAGACATAATTCAATCATAGACATAGACATAGACATTTTTATTGAACTCATTACAACCATACATGCATGTATATAGTCTAATTATAAGTATGAACATAATCAGAGTTAAGCAAATTCACATAAAGAGTAGCCTACTATAGGCGGAATAACAACATGGGAGCAATAGGCACACCAAAAGGGACAAGTCCCGCTAAGTAGGGGGCCTATATAATTATCATTGAGAAGTACAATAAGGCAATGAATCGGGAAAGTTCATATCAAAGGTAAGTCAAAAATTTACGAATCGTGTTTTCAGTTCGAGTATGAATTATTGTGCTCATAGTAGCTAGGCCTAGTCCTCTTTGAAATTAAATTTCCTGTATTGTAATAATCATTAATATGATGCCTAATGCGCTATTTAGATAGGCCTTTAAGTAGAATAGCGACATCAAAGTTGTCGGGTTTACTCGGGTACTTACTACAGCCGCTGCGGTTGTCTCTTTCACATTATAAGTCGCTTGATGCCATAATCCCCGGATATGACGTCATCGCAAAATGACGCAATTTTCATTTGTTCATTCGATTCAGTCGATGACTGCGTTGAAGTAGAAATTTGTCAACGAAAATGACAAAAACGACGACAAAAGGCGACGAAAGATGATGAAGGTGAGAGAGAAGATGACGAACAACAGTTGCTGAACTGAGCGGCAGACGATCAACGAAGTGAAAAAGAAATTATTCGAATCGTACGACAGAAATATCATCACCGTCATTTCAAAGAGAGAACATAATCGACAAGTAAGTTTCAAAGGCGTTACTATAGCAACAAAATGGCCGATGGTCAGACTGTAGAGGGACGAGTTGAGGACAATACAAGCGGAAACAGAACATAAGCAGATAGTCGATGCATGTATATATAATATAGGCCTAAGGTAGAACGACAGCCAAATGCAGACATAATTATGCCTGTTATAGTAACACTTATCCGGTCTCTTTTTCACTTCTACGTGTCTGTCTCTAATCTTCTGTTACAAGTCTAAAGAGCGCAGATAGCAAAAGTGTAGTTGTGTAATTTCATAGAAGTTCAATTTCATATCATAACTATTTCGAACCATTGTATGCGTACGTCATTTTTATGTAAAGAAGAATGAAGTGGATTATGAGGTATTTTTACTATTAATGGCTTACTAGATTCCGCAGAATAAAAGTGGATGTTTTGTGAGAATCTGCAGGCGTTGCTTATTTTAATATATTTTTATTTAGATTTAGAAACTACTCTGAAGCAATACGAAAAATAATCGAAGACGAATGAATGCCGGTTGTGAAGTTGTTTGAAGTGGAAGAACGAAGACACAAATGTAAGTCATTCAGAATTATGCTTCATTTATGGATTGATTGCATTGTCTCAAAATTATGGCCTCAAGAGGCTTACAACTTTTTAAGATTGTGTTGGATCAATTAGCCAACAAACGAGGCACGCCAGCAGGATAATGAATATTAACCCTTATAGGGTCACCGGGGGGTAAAAAAATACCCCCATCTCGGTTTTTCACGGAAATTTTATTCCCTGAAAATAGTTGAAGAAATCGCTTCTATGACTTTTCCTAAATATGTTTTATGCACAGAATGCATCCAGTTTCATTAGTTATTCATGCACCCAAATCAGCTATAAGGTACGAAAATGTACCAAGTCCTAGCTATTTTACTCAGGAATTTCTAAACATAGCACTATGCATGCTTTACACATGAGTGTCTAGCTGTTAAAATGTGTCCTTATCAGTATCTGAACATTTTAATAGAAATCGTTTTGGTTTCATAAAATTAGGATGAATAAATGAAATTGTCTACAGCAAATCACGCGAGGTTAACAAGTGTAGCATCAAGCCCTACTGCTGTCGAAGTGCGATCTTGCCATGTACACTTGAACGCAATTGCATTGACATCAACAAGGCCTGAATAAACTGTATACCCTTTATGTGTCAAGTCATGAAACATTGAAACTATTGATAGATCAAGTTATGAAAAATCGAAGAATATGGCACATATATACACATGTAATGCCAGCAATAGTTAAACTGCAGTGTAATCATAGGCTACTAAAAATTTCGACTAGATAGCCTATGATAATTTCATTGCATAATAGGCTCAATGCTACATATAGAATGTGGCTTTCAAGAAATTATTTGACCAAGAAATTATTAAATCATATTTTCATTAGATACAGAACTTTACTGATAGCCAATTCAAGAATCTGGCCGCCATTTTATCCCAATTGTGGTTTCCTTGCAGTGCCATATAAGGGAAATTGGTTCCATCGCATTCCTTGACCTCGAAAATGCTGATTTAGACCCTGAGATCATGTTTCCATTGCACATATGACTTCCCTAATAGCCATTTTAATAGTATGGCCGCCATTTTGTCCGCCATTTTGAATTTCATTCAGTGCCACATATGTGACATTGGTTCCATTGCATTCCTTGACCTCGAAAATGTTGATTTAGACTCTGAAATCATGTTTCCATTGCATACATAACTTCACTTATAGCCATTTAAGATTCTGGCCGCCATTTTGTCCGCCATTTTGAGTTTCCTGCAGTGCTGCATAATTATGCTACTTTGGTTCCAGTGCATTCTGCGAACCTTCTATAAATAACTTCTTTTAGTTTTATACTTGAAAATCGGAGTTTATCATAGGAATCATGCGAATCACAGTGGGGGTATTTTTTTACCCCCCGGTGACCAAAATCGGTTGAGAAAAATCGTGACCCTATAAGGGTTAATTATTTATGGCTTAGGCCTAATTGCAGTTTCAGGGACCAGCAAATACAGGATCTTTGAACAGCATAGATCTAATAACACTTACCCTAACACTAATCGTAACCTTACCGACCCTCACGACGCCTAACCTGACCCTGCCGACAATTACGACACCTATCCTGACCTTAGCCGACACTTGAGTCCCCGATACTGCAATTGAATGTTACTAATAGGCTTATATCTATATCATAACGCGTATGAATTACTGTTCGTGGATTTCTGTGTTGCTTCAGGTACCACTGCATTGCTGCATGAGGGGCATGAGGGGAATGGCATGAGGGGTAATGCGATGAGTGACGGTTGTGTGGCTCTGTGGTGTTGTTGTTGTTGTTGTTGTTGGTGTTGTTGTGTGTTTGTAGTTTATTTGTATTAGTACCTGCCGGGCCTCTGGCGTGGTGTAAAACCCCGTAAGCTCCTCGCAAAGGCAGGAGGGCCCCTGGCGCGGATCAGCCCAATATCCCGCAAGCCCACTATTATTAATTTTAAATTTATCATTTTATTTATGTGTGGTGCGTTGTTGAGCCGAAGAATGAGAAGGGGGGGGGGATGAAGGGTGGATTGATTGAAAGGAAGTGATGGACGATGGAGGAGCCAGATCGCAGTGGATCGACCGTCGAAACACAGCCTGAAATGATTCGAAAGACATCCTCAATCCTCAACTCGATCAATCGACAACGAGGCTGGAAAACTCTTCGTTACGAGACTTAAACAGATAGATTTGTTGCAAATAGAATCAATTAACAGTGTGGAAGTGGGAACATCCCTCACTCGATCAGTGGATCCATGGACTTTATAATAAATTAACAGCTATTTTTCAATTATTGTCTTTTCTGTGTCGCCGCTGTTGTGTCTTTCTGGATATATTCTCGACTTTAGCTGTCGCCCTGTCACCGTACAGGCCCTTACTAAGTCTTATATCCTATGCCAAAGTTGGTAAGCAAGTTTATTATAAGAAGGAACCTCAGATCTCATTCATCTGTCCATTTTACACCCACCTCAAGGCTTTTTAAATTTGCAGTTGTCCACAAAATACGCAGTTGTAGAAGCACTTCTGTACAGTTAAAACTAGCAAAAGAGGTCATTGTCCGCCGATTAGAAGTAATTTACCACGGTCCACGGATGATGGGAAAGCAAATTAAGGAGTTGTGCAGTTCTAAAAATTCTTTAAAAACAGCCCTGGACTTTTGTCTAGATATAAGAAAATATTTAACATTGCTGTAATTTTGGCGATTCGTGCTTAATACAGAGTGTCAATTCTTTAGATTGCTTAGTTAAACCGATACTTGATGGATTTCATGGAAGGTATCTTCTCATCACACTAAATATGCATTGCTGTGTGCAATAGTTTAATTTAATGTGTAAAACATAAATTGCTGCTTATTGTTGTACAGCAAAATTGTTGAATACGTAGCCTATGTTGCTATCTTTGGGGTACAAAGGGCATGCCAGTCTTGCCCTCAGCAAGGGTAAGAGTGGCATGATATTCATGCCACACACGGTGAGGCAAGAGTGGCCTTTTGGGTACCTCCACCCCAAGCCAGATTTTGATGAAGAAACCGTACCATGCACCGATGATCTACCTACACTACAAAACAAATTTTTTAATCAACATTTTATGACTTTGTGCCATACTTGCCCCACCTCCCCTAATACCACACACCTCTTGAAGACCAGCACTGCACTTTTCTGGCTGCGAAAATGTGCGTCAATAGCCAGCGAGAAAGCTACAACGCTGCAAGATTCCAATGCATATAAAACGATCAATTCAAACGATATATATATATATATATATATAATTATTATGGCCCTTATCCACGTGATTCTTGGAGCGCCGAGAGAAGCTCATTAGGCCTTGTATAGTGAGAACTGATCATGAGAAGTGACGATATAGATGCCTAATGCCATTACACTTCCTGAAAAGTTCGCATTGGTAGGATGGAGTTTGAGCCAGGGTCTACCACTAGCGAAAGCGCGGAAATATGTCAGTTTGTAATAGGTGCGGTGCTACACCAGGGTAAATAAGGGCAAATGCCCTGGTAAAAAAACTTTGCCCAGCCATGGTCGTTGTTCTGTCGCAAGATTGCCAGAAATGCATTCTACCAAGAATTTATTTGGGGCGTAAAATCGCTTCTGCGCTATTGGCTTGTACCAGTCTGCTATGCCCATGGTTAGAAAAAATGTCTGACCATGAAGGACTTTAATAATTATTCTTTAACTGTAAAAGATGTATACTTTATCACTAGACTGGACTTATATTCAAGGACATGCTGATATTGTAAAAATTGAAATAATGAATTAATAATAGACGAAAGTTGATTCGTTGAACAACACAACTTGCTGCTTTAAACCGTTGACGCTATTGGTTCTCATTTCTCAACAAGTTGATATCCAGAAAAACTTGCAAATAATATATATGGTTATATCCACCCTAATAACTGCATGAACTACACATAAATCCATGCAGAGTGAGTTCATTGAATGCACAGCAGTCCATGTCTAAAGCTGATCATGCACGTATTTTATTTTTCCAATTTCATCATCGTAATACTTTAACCAAACAAGGCTAAAAATATAGGCTATGCCTACAGGTAAACAAAAAAGGGTATGCAGATCAATATTCTGAGACAAGCCTAATATTGAACAATTTTGAAGCAGCTCAGCTCAGAATATATAGTAGCATGAGCCAAAAGAAAAATAGAGGTCACACTTTGATGTGATATATAGGCCTATGCCTAACATATTTTAAGTACGAAATCGTCTTGCTAGCCAGCTAAGCACCCATTTACTAACCAAAAAACCTATGATAACTACAGCTGCAAGAAAGCACATCAAATCAATCATCCAGAATTCCGCCAGTGACATATCCATTGCATGCGATCGCAGGTGGTCGCCACCATATTTGATGACGTGCTCGATCCAAAACGCAACCTTCTGTCGTGGCGTCATCAGCTCGTCTCGCCATATCTGAGACGCCTTAATAATGGCGTTTCGATATTTCGGATTTTCTATCACTTCAATGATGTTTCGACGCAGTTGATCGGCTGTGAAATCGTGTACACTCATCTCAAGAGCAAGTCCCTTCACAGCCGTCCGAAAGCAGTTGTGGTCTTGTTCAGCAAAGAACGGCATTCCAATCATCGGAACGGCGTGGTAGAGAGCCTCGTACTGGCCGTTGTTACCACAGTGCGTTATGAAGAGCTTCGTATTCGAATGACCTAGTATATCGTTCTGCGGCAGCCACGAGCTGACCTTCACATTTACCGGAACTGAAACGCCATCTGGTATCGCAAGTTTAATTACAAAAGTCCAAGGAAGACCATCGAAGGCTTGCAGGAACTTCATCACGATTTCTGGCGGCATGTAGTGGGCAGTGGATCCAAAAGACAAAAGTACAATTCCATTTCGACCTTCTGCTGTGTCTAATATGCGCCCTAACTCACCTTCGATCACTTTGGCGGGTGTCGCTGTCAACCCCGGAACGAGAATCATATTGGGAAGAACGGGAATAGGGAATTCCAACTGATGATCACGCTCCCAGAGGAAAAGAATTGACCTTCTCGATAGTTCACCCCAATCTGCAGCGGGGTCCTGTGTATATGTGTCCAGCAGGGTTCGGTTATGAAAAAGAACCCGTGGCACTGTATAGTCCGTCACGTGAGTTAGCAAGCTCTTAAGTCGGTCCAAGAAGTTCATGGGATAGGAGATCTTGAAGGGGCTCATTGTCGGTATGAAACTTGGCAACGCTGGTGACCTTGTGATACAGTTAGGGAAAACGGCCGATATGGAGGCGTAGGGAATGCTCAGGTTGTGGGGAAGTATTAGCTGGCAAGGATAAAGACCAAATCCGTCGGCGATGACAAGGTCAAACCTCAGCTTTTTCACTTGATTTTTAAAGCTTTCGTCTTGCATCATGTAAGTGCAGTCCCGATTAACTAGCGTCACTTCCATTTCGAATTCCTCAAATTGGCTGCGCGACACAAACACATTGTGTGCAATGAATCGTTCAAACTCTTCGGAAAAGATCTCCATACCCGTACCGGCTACGCTGTACGAAATGACGTGTGCGCCCGTGTCCCGTTCGATTGCTTCTGGTGCTGGAAACGTAGATCCGAGTGCTATGTAAACTTGATGACCACGAGAGATGAGTTCAGTTGCTGCTCCTAGTTGCTCCATCACGTGGCTACGCTGCTGCATTGGAATAAACAGCAGCCGTGAGGAAGAAACGATGTTCAGAAAACACAGCAGCAGAATAATTGGTGCATACATCCTTTTAAAAGTTGTCTTTTCTTGGGCTATAATTATATTCTGACTTTATATACTCAAGTATCCGTGATGTAATAATTGAGCTCACAGAGTTCTTGAATCGTAATCGCAATCCCCAAACCGAAGTATCACAATCTATCTGTCTTGCGAGACCTTCCTCCGAATAACCCGTACACATGTTTATCAGATTGTTCTTGAAATCCGTAAACATTACCGTAATATAGACGTATTATGTATAGGCCTACGCATTACTAATTTGTACTGTCCCACTTTTATCCGGTTTGTATAGGCCCTAAGCTTACGTCAAGCGCTGACCTAGGCAGCCCATTTCGATGCGTAATGGAACAATAGGCGCAACCACCATATGGGATCTACGGGACGCGTCTCCCCAACTTTTGAGAGGCTTGGGACGGTCCCCCAACTTTCGTCGAATGGATCCCAAACTTTCGACGAGAGGCCTGGGACGGTCCCACCCAACTTTTGCTACCGACTGCTGTTAACAGCCATTTCAATATAGATTCGCATATTAAGATCGAACGTGCATGGCTTCTCGACATTAGGGCTGAGTCAAGAGCGTTTTAATCCTGCCTGTAGGCCTACATCTTACCCCGACAGCGTTGGCGTCTCACACAGCTTGCACGTGAAACTGTTGCTAAGTGTGAATCACGGAAACTGATCTTTGGTGATAAATTGATGATATTATGTGTCTCTTGAGTCTTGATCCTCCCAACCTTTGCCACCGACTACTGCTTTGTTCTTTACTGGTTTTTTTTACTGTGGTAACGTATGTCTATACCCTGTGCGCAAACTTAGGAGTTGGGGCAGCGGGGGACGGTTCACTCCAAAATATGTGGTGGGCGACGGAAATGCTCATATCCCTCCCCAATATTTCAGAAATATTGAATAAATATCATCATAAATGTTTGCAGTTTTAGCCACTATTTATCCACAATTTTGTTGAGATGACAGCTTAAAACGTTACTATAACGGTATGAAAATGTTAAAATTGCATCGTTAAAATTGCATCGGTTGCATCCTTAATGACACAATGGGAGGGACATTTATTGAAGTCTTAAACCATGTTTTTATGAGAAATTATTTTGAGATGACGGCTTAAGAAATCTGAATATTTTTGAACAAAGGGAGGGGACGGTTTTGAAGTCTTAAGCCACAGCTATCAACACTCAAATGCTTGCGCAATTTCATTCAAATGACAGCCTAAAATGCTATAATTACAGTTTTAAAGTAAAAAATGAAACAATGGGCAGAAAACTTTTATTGAAGTCTTAAAGCATGTCTTTCAGCAATGAAAATGAGAAATTTTGTGAGTTTAAGAAAGTCAGCAAATTTCACAGCAAGGAAATTTAAGGAAAAAATAGCAATTCGAGAAGATACTTTTGAAGTCTTAAACCACGACTATCAACACTGAAATGACGGGCAATTTCGTAAAAATTACAGCCTAAAATTCTACCATTGCAGAGAAGAAATTCAAAAAATTTCGAGATTGGGAGTGGCACATCACCCTCCCCAAACCCTTCCCCTGCTAGACGCCTCGCGCCTCGTCGATCCCCTTCGGCCGTTCGTTCGTCCTCCAAACTTCCAAAGCCAGCACCAAGTCTGCACCTATGGTCTACACTGTCAGGAGATGGAAATGAACACATGTTTCTCATTCTTTAGTTCCGCTGTGTGCTGATTTATATGTGCATTTGAATCAATGGATAATTTGGATATTTGTTGCACGACTATAATTTTGGCACCATTTTACCGTTTTTAAGATAGATAGGTTTCTCTAATAATAAGCGGGACTTCGATCTGTCCCTTTTTCCGGTTAGACGGAAATGAACACTCATGATTCTCATTCTTTGGTTCCACTGTGTCTTAATTTACTGTAGACCTACATGTATATCAAATCAATGAATATTTGTTGCATGACTTCTGTCCCTTTTAGGGTAGGCCTAAGCTTTGCATCCCCAGAAGCCGCGCCATATTTACAAGCAGTGTCAAATGTCAATTACTATGACTCGTTAAGTGATTGATTGACTGATTTAGATTTAGACCAGCGGTTCCCAACCCGTGGCCCGCGGGCCAAAAGTGGCCCGCCAGGCCTGAGAAAATGGCCCTTCATCTCCCAAAGAATTAACAAAAATATATGAAAAATGACAATTCTGACAGGATAGAGCACATAAATATTTTTCATTGCAAATTATTTCATTTTGACGTCTATAAATAGCATCAAACATTCTATTTTGAATCAATTACAACAATTTTTAGATGCTTTTAGTTAATTAAATTTTAGCCTTGTGGCCTCTGAATCCCTGATGTCCTTCAACTAAGAAAAAGTGGCCCTCGCATCCTCCAGCTTCGAAAAAGTGGCCCTAAAGTCAAAAAAGGTTGGGAACCACTGATTTAGACTTTCACAGATCGAGGTGATTTAGGTACTTTTATTCCGATATCATCGTTGCAAAATTTCAGGTAAACTAGAACCCAAAATGCACTCAATTTGGCATCAAATGCTGAAAATTGCGTCGATTTGCTCCGCCCCAGACACCGATGGGGGGAGTTTACGACGCTCCCCCATACCCCCTAATCGTTAAGGGTTTCTTGCCTTCAGCAATTGCGGCTTTGCGCGTTTCGCGCTCGCTATTATTACCCTTATATACTAAGAATTTCCATTTGGTCCCCCAACTTTTATGACGGGGTTGCGCCTATGAATGGAACTCCAGCAGTGAGCCGCAATTTGCAGCCCTAGGTGCTAGTTGTGTCTACTGACATAATAATTAAAAAAATGCAGCCCAGTAGCTCAGAGCTGCATACATACACGTAGTTCATAGTTCACTCCTGCAAGACCAACACACATCCCGTAGAGGCAAGTGGAAGAATGGAAACTCGTATAAATATTTCTATATCCGGTTGCATCCTTGAACACAGATGTCGCTTTACTCCAATTATTTCTATGTCTGATATCAAATGCTCCGATCCTCACAGGTAGTTTTAATTTATTGTGCAAATAATTATGATATTATTATTCTTCGGATTTCCTTCTTAAGGCGTAGCAAACAACATTTTGTCATCCAAACAAGATGCGATACGTTCCTGTCCGCCAGAGGGCTGTGCTGCAAATAGCGTCGCTGGTATATATAATATATATAAGGACTTGGCAGTTCTGTTGTTTGCTGGCACTAGGCCTACACGTCTTTGACCTTAAACCTACAGACTATAGTTTAGTTAAGTTGGCATTACCGACTGGTAAAAAATGAAATGGAGCAGTCAAGACTTATCATAATGTCAGACTTCAATGCGTTAAATGATCTTATATGTATTA
Source organism: Lumbricus terrestris (assembly GCA_949752735.1). NCBI lineage: Eukaryota > Metazoa > Annelida > Clitellata > Crassiclitellata > Lumbricidae > Lumbricus > Lumbricus terrestris. The sequence goes on along the minus strand of OX457047.1, from coordinate 19,189,476 downwards.
TATATAATATATTATATATCATCCTATCTCAATGAGCCTTTGTGATAGGCAAGCAAAAAGTCTATAATTTATAGACTAGTTTGGACTTAACCCAAACCAGTCCGGCTTTACTAAAAAGCACTCCACCGAAACACTTCTCACTTCACTCTACAATAAACTTGTCTCTGCCATCTCTCATCAACAAGTCTCCTGCCTTTGCCTCCTTGATGTCTCTGCAGCCTTTGACACCATCGACCATAACATACTACTCCAAAGACTGTCTTCCTGCTTTGGCTTTACCGACACTGCTCTCCTTTGGATTCAGTCTTATCTCTCATCACGCACTTTCTCAGTCAAAACACTTGAAACATCATCTCAATCACGCCCCCTCACCTGTGGTGTTCCGCAAGGTTCTGTCCTCGGGCCCCTCTTGTTCATCCTCTACACCACTCCACTCAGTTCACTCATAAAAGCATCCACAGTCGACCATCATCTATATGCTGACGACACCCAATTATTCATCTCTTTCTCTCCAAGCAGCTTCTCTGACTCCATAAATAATCTTCTCTCTGTGGTCACCCAAATCACCTCTTGGATGACCTCAAATCTCCTCTGCCTTAACCCCTCCAAGACAGAATTTATACTAATTGGCCTCAGAGAGCAACTCAAGAAAATTCCTGATCCCTCTATTTCCTTCAACAATGACTCTTCTTCCAACCACACTTTCTCCGCAAATTCTCCTGTCCGAAACCTAGGTGTAATCTTTGACCAGCATCTTAGCTTCTCCGACCACATAACCCAACTTTCCCGCACTTGTTTCATGCACATACGAGATCTCCGCAGAATCCGACCTATGCTTGACTTTAAAACTGCATCCACAATAGCCACATCCATAGTTCATGCGAAACTTGATTACTGCAACTCTCTCTTCCTAAACATTGATATAACCCAAATTAACCGCCTCCAAGCTATCCAGAACGCCCTCGCCCGTGCAGTGACGAAAACCCCCAAACGTCACCACATCACTCCTGTCCTGAAATCACTTCACTGGCTCAAAATACCAGAACGCATCGAATACAAAGTCCTCTCACTCACTTACAATACACTTCAATCATCCCAGCCGTTCTACCTTCGTCAGTTGTTCACCATCCAGCCACCTCGTTCAACACGCTCCTCATCCTCCATTACACTGCTTCGCCCTCCCATCACTTCATCACTGAAATTCGCAAACCGCTCCATAGCCATTGCCGTTCCACCTCTCTGGAACAAACTTCCGCCAGCACTTCGGCAAACTTCCGACCCATCATACGAACTCACCAAAACTCCACCTCTCGCTATCTCCCCACAGGTCTTTCACTCAAAACTGAAAACATTGCTCTTTCAAAAATCCTATCCTGATTCTTCCTCTTCTCCTTACATCCCCCGCCACTTCAACTCTAAACATCACCCACCTTAGCCGTCCATCTATCTGCCTGCCTGACTCTCCGGACTTGACCCGCTGCCTATCGATTTTGTTTTGACTGAGCGCCTGTGAATAAGCTGGTTCCCGCGACTTGGCTTTTGTGGGCGCTGTAGAAGTTTCGAGATTACGATTACGATTACGATTACGTCAGGTTGTACAGATGTCCGATGTGCTATTCAACACATACTTTTATGGTACAGGACCAAGAGTCGATTGACCTGGATAAGGACCTTGCGAATAGGCCCATAATGCCAAACGATTGCGTAAATAGCCTTAGTTTTAGGTTAGCAGTTTTTAGGTCCATATATAAACATGTTCATGCATATGTAATTCTGGATTATATATAATATAGGCCTATATTTGTAAATGCCGGTATGTGTTATATACGTGGTAAGGACCTAGACCTTTAGGAAATTGAGTATAGGCCAGGGTGAGAATTACCGAAGTCTGTGAGTGCTCAACCCCCCAGTCTTTCTTAAGACGCCATAGCAAAGTCGTCACTGAACCCCATACACCCCACATAAATCAACTTCTGAAGCCCCATTTTTTAATACAATTCTTGTTCTAGAGTAGGCAGATACTATCGCCGGATTTCGTGAAGCCTTACTCTTCGCTGTGACCGTCTTAGCCAATCGTTTGCAAATTCTGTTTAAACGAGGATTTAAAATTGTTGAGTCGAGAGAAAGACATTAAATAGCCTTCCATGAAAAAACTCCTACGATTAATTATCCATCAATATTCGTTTGCTCGGAACTTGCGAGCTGTGTCAGTATAGGTCTCTCATGCCCGTCTTCTGCTGTATAGTTTGGTAAGCTTACTTGAGTAGTTGACATGCGGAACCGTAAATGGAATGTCCGTAGTTCAAACCAGGCAGAACAAGAAGGAGTATGTATGTATGTATGTATGTATGTATGTATGTATGTATGTATGTATGTATGTATGTATGTATGTATGTATGTATGGATGTATGTATGTATGTATGTATGTATGTATGTATGTATGCATGTATGCATGTATGTATGTATGTATGTATTGTATGTATGTATGTATGTATGTATTTATGTATGTATGTATGTATGTATGTATGTATGTATGTATGTATGTATGTATGTATGTATGTATGTATGTATGTATGTATTGTATGTATGTGTGTATGCATGTATGTATGAATGAATGTATGTATATATGCATGCAGGTATGCATATATGCATAAATGTGTATGACATGCATAATATACATATGTAGTATGTATATATGCATGCATCTATGCATGCTATGTATGGATACATACATAATGACCTATTATGTATTTATATATGTATGAAGGCTATGCATGTGTGCATATATGAATGTCTGCATGTTTGTTTTTATATCTGCCTGGATTTATGTACTCTTATGACCTGTAACTGATCTGGACCGCACAGTAATTACTGTAGCCTAGGCCTATATGCATCACAACGTGTAAACAACAGCCACGACTCATGTAACAAAATGATTCATTGTCTAATAATGTTGATTTCAGTAAGTTGAAACTAAAGACAGAACGGATATTTATAATATACAATGGCATTGAAGAATCCTGAAGAGCTGTAAGCGGTTCAAAATAAAATTTTACAATTTCCTACAACATAAATAATATATGGCGATGATCTTCTCGGTAACTTTTGACTGCCCTGCTTGAATCATTATCACCCTTCATCGATTAAAGGCGAAGGATCTCACTCGATTACTTTATTGGGCAGATTCCAGGCCATGTGATAGCTAGAGAAAAATGCAGATAGGCATCCATTGAATCCATTGACCCTTTACATGACCTACCACATTATACAGGTCTGGGTATCCTATACGTCCAATAACTACGCTCTGGTAGGCATCGACCATATAGGCCTACATGGTGTCAACCCAACTGAAACCTACTTCGGTGTCACTAGACACTACAGCAGACCTCCATCAAAGCAGTGGTATCAATCTCGGTAACACCCGATATGCTATTATAACGGGTCTACTTGCTACGAGATGGGGGTTACACTATACAGGCGCTACGAAATAACTTGCTGCTTCAAACCGTTGACGCTATTGATTCTCAACAAGCTGATAACCAGAAAAACTTGCAAATAATATATACGGTTATATCCACCCTAAAAACTGCATGAACTACACGTAAATCCATGCAGAGTGAGTTCATTGAATGCACAGCAGTCCATGTCTAAAGCTGATCATGCACGTAGTTTATTTTTCTAGTTTCATCATCATAATACTGTCATGTAGCATTTTTATGTATACTTGACTTAGAAGTTATCGGTATTGAAAACTACTGTATCTAGGTAGGCCCAACTCTGACTACAGAACGGGTTAAGTGGTTTCGAAACTTAACTACCTAGTTCTAGTAGCTCACTGGAGAATTATGTTAACCTTGACTATAATATATATCTCGAATGAGAACTTCGAGAAGACAAGTTGACCTAAACATTATTATAAAACATGTACAGTTGTACACACTAAATATAACATTTCAGAGTTAAATAAACTTCGTTACATGAATTAACTCTGAATGACAAATCAAAAAATTATTATTTCAGCAATAAACATTGTAATATAACGTACATTTTCGCAGACTATATTATAGTCTACGATTTTGTCCATTTATATAATTTATAGAATTTAGCCCCATGACAATACTTTGACCAAACAAAGTCACAAATATAGGCTACAGGTAAACATAAATATGGGTATGCAGATCAATATCCTGAGGCAAGTCTAATTTTGAACTATTTTGAAGCAGCTCAGCTAAACTCAGAAAATATTATAGTAGCCTGAGCCAAAAGACAAATAGAGGTCACCATTTGGTGTCATGATAATATAATATAATGCCTAACACATTTTAAGCGCGAAATCGTCTTGCAAGCCAGTTAAGCACCCACTTACTAACCAAAAAACCTATGATAACAACAGCTGCAAGAAAGAACATCAAATCAATCATCCAGAACTCCGCCAGTGACATATCCATGGCATGCGATCGCAGGTGGTCGCCGCCATATTTGATGACGTGCTCGATCCAAAACGCAACCTTCTGTCGTGGCGTCATCAGCTCGTCTCGCCATATCTGAGACGCCTTAATAATGGCGTCTCGATATTTCGGATTTTCGATCACTTCAATGATGTTTCGACGCAGTTGATCGGCTGTGAAATCGTGTACACTCATCTCAAGAGCAAGTCCCTTCACAGCCGCCCGAAAGCAGTTGTGGTCTTGTTCAGCAAAGAACGGCATTCCAATCATCGGAACGGCGTGGTAGAGTGCCTCGTACTGACCGTTGTTACCACAGTGCGTTATGAAGAGCTTCGTGTTTGAATGACCAAGTATATCGCTCTGCGGCAGCCACGAGCTGACCTTCACATTTTCTGGAACTGAAACGCCATCTGGTATCGCAAATTTAACTACAAAAGTCCACGGAAGACCATCGAAGGCTTGCAGGAATTTCATCACGATTTCCGGCGGCATGTAGTGAGCAGTTGATCCAAAAGACAAAAGTACAATTCCATTTCGACCTTCTGCCGTGTCTAATATGCGGCCTAACTCACCTTCGATCACTTTGGCGGGTGTCGCTGTCAACCCCGGAACGAGAATCGTATTTGGAAGAACGGGAATCGGGAAGTCTAGCTGATGATCATGCTCCCAAAAGAAAAGAAGTGACCTTCTAGATAGTTCACCCCAATCTGCAGGAGGGCCCTGTGTATATGTGTCCAGCAGAGTTCGGTTATGAAAAGCTGAAAGAACCAGTGGCACTGTATAGGCCGTCAAGTAAGTTAGCAAGCTCTTGAGTCGGTCCAAGAAGTTCATCGGATAGGAGAGCTTGAAGGGGCTCATTATCGGTACGAAACTTGGCAACGCTGGTGACCTTGTGATCCAGGGAGGAAAAACGGCCGATATGGAGGCGTATGGAATGCTCAGGTTTTAGGGAAGGATCAGCTGGCAAGGATAAAGACCAAATCCGTCGGCGATAACCAAGTCAAACCTCAGCATTTTCACTTGATTTATGAAGTTGTCGTCTTGCATCATGTAGGTGCAATCCCGATTAACCAGCGTTACTTCCATTTCGAGTTCCTCTAATTTGTTGCGCGATACAAACACATTGTGTGCAATGAATCGTTCATACTCTTCGGAAAAGATCTCCATACCCGTACCGGGTACGCTGTAAGATATGACGTGTGCGCCCGTGTCCCGTTCGATTGCTTCTGGTGCTGGGTACGTAGATCCGAGTGCTATGTAAACTTGATGACCACGAGAGATTAGTTCAGCGGCTGCTCCTAGTTGCTCAATAACGTGGCTACGCTGCTGCATTGGAATGAACAGCAGTCGCGAGGAAGAGACGATATTCAGAAAACAAAGCAGCAGAACAGGTCTAATTGGTGCATACATCCTTTTAAAAGTTGTCTTTCGTTGGGCTACTATATTCTGATATGTATACACTAAATTATCCCTGATGTAATAATTGGACTCATAAAGTCCTTGAATAGTACTCGCAATCTCCAAATCGATGTGTCACAATCTTTCTGTCTTGGAGACTTTCCTCAGAATAACCTGTAGGCTACACAGTTTATTAGATTGTCCTTGAAATCCTTAAATATTAATAGGGCCTATAGACGTATAGTCGTATACGCACTAGTAATTTAAAGCCTACCGTCCCACTTTTATCTGTCTCCAATAAGCTTGCGTCAAACGGTGACCCAGACAATTCCGAAGCATAATGGAACTCTAGCAGTGAGCCTCAATTGTAACCTTAGGTGCTAGTTGTGTATATTGACATAATAATACAATGAACCAGTAGCTCAGAGCTGTACACGCGTGGTTCATAGTTCACTCTTGCAAGACCAGCTAAGAATGCATATAGAGGCAAATGGAAGAATGGAAACTCGTAAAAATATTTCTATATCCGGTTGCACAGATGTCACTTTACTTCAATTATTTCTATGTCTGATATCAAATGTCCGATTCCTACAGGTAGTTTTAATTTATTGTACAAATAATTATGATATTATTATCCATCGGATTTCCTTCTTAAGCGTAGCAAACAGCATTTGTCATCCAAACAAGACGAGGTGCGTTCCTGTCCGCCAGAGGGCTGTGCTGCACATGGTTTCGCTGGTATATCGCTAGTATATCGCTAGTATATATATATATATATATATATATATATATATATATATATATATAATATTGCAATGGCTTAGCAGTTCTGTGGCTTGCTGGTCCTAGGCCTACAGTTCTTCGACCTTGGACCTTCAGACTGCAGTTTAGTTCCGCTGGCAATACCGACTGGTCATGAATGAAATGATATCTGCAGTCAAGACTTATGCTTAGTGTCAGACTTCAATGCGTTAAATATCCTTATATACTATCCTAGCTCAATGGACTCTTGTAAGAGGCAAGCACAAAGGATATACATAGACTACATTGGACTTAAATGTACGTCAGGTTGTCAGATGTCCTATGTGCTATTCAACATGTAATTTTATAGTACAGGACCTAGAGTGGATCGTAATCGTAATCGTAATCGTAATCTCGGGACTTCTACAGCGCCCACAAAAGCCAAGTCGCGGGAACCAGCTTATTCACAGGCGCTCAATCAAAACAAAATCGGTAGGCAGCGGGTCAAGTCCAGAGAGTCAGGCAGGCAGATAGATGGACAGCTAAGGTGGGTGATGTTTAGAGTTGAAGTGACGGGGGATGTGAGTAGAAGAGGAAGAATCAGGATAGGATTTTTGAAAGAGCAATGTTTTCAGTTTTGAGTGAAAGACCTGTGGGGAGATAGCGAGAGGTGAAGTTTTGGTGAGTTCGTATGATGGGTCGGAAGTTTGCCGAAGTGCTGGCGGAAGTTTGTTCCAGAGAGGTGGAACGGCAATGGCTATGGAGCGGTTTGCGAATTTCAGTGATGAAGTGATGGAAGGGCGAAGCAGGGTAATGGAGGATGAGGAGCGTGTTGAACGAGGTGGCTGGATGGTGAACAACTGACGAAGGTAGAACGGCTGGGATGATTGAAGTGTATTGTAAGTGAGTGAGAGGACTTTGTATTCGATGCGTTCAGGTATTTTGAGCCAGTGAAGTGATTTCAGAACAGGAGTGATGTGGTGACGTTTGGGGGTTTTCGTCACTGCACGAGCAAGGGCATTCTGGATAGCTTGGAGGCGATTAATTTGGGTTATATCAATGTTTAGGAAGAGAGAGTTGCAGTAATCAAGTTTCGCATGAACTATGGATGTGGCTATTGTGGATGCAGTTTTAAAGTCGAGCATAGGTCGGATTCTGCGGAGATCTCGTATGTGCATGAAACAAGTGCGGGAAAGTTGGGTTATGTGGTCGGAGAAGTTGAGATGCTGGTCAAAGATTGACCTTGGATAAGTACCCTGCGAATAGACCCATAGGGTCAAACGATTGCGTAAATAGCCTACATTTTTAGGTTAGCAGGTTTTAGATCCATATAAAAACATGTTCATGAATCTGTATTCATGGGCGTAGACTTGGGCGGAGATATGTGGGGGACGAAAAGGCGGTCCAAGATTTTGGGCGAACGAACGGCCGACGAAAATTTTCCATTTTTGCCGGTGACACGAAACGGAGTATCCCCCTGAAATCTATCCCCCCGGATGGAATTAACCGGTCTATAATATCCGGGGGAATAAACCATTCTATCACCTTTTTTGAAAAATGCGCATAATAAAAAATTTATGCTGTAATCAAAATTTAAAGTGACTCCAATTGTTTTAAGTGTCCTAAGCAATGCTCAGATAAAGGCAACTCGAATTTATTTAGTGGCTGTGAGTGTTCTTAAGTGTTTTAAATGTTTTAAGTGCTCTAAAAACAGGGCAAAACAAATTATCTAGTAGGAATAAACATACCTGTTAGTGTCATTGTTCAAAACAAAGCAGATGAAAATTAATTTGCAAAACAAAATACATGTGGAAGCGGTTTTTTCGACTTTTTTTAATTTGGGGGATACAATCAATACGGGGGATACTCTATTTCGTGACACCGGCAAACATTTCTAACGACCTTTTTTTAGTCGTCCGTCCGAAATGCCGATGCGATGGAAAATCCAAATTTCCGCTACCAGAAAAGTTGATGACCTTTTTTTAGTCGTCCGCCCGAAATGCCGTGTGTGTTTCTTTGTGAAGTGTGTACACATGATGACCTGGCACTTACCGATCACAGATTATTGGGGGGACAAATGCATGGACCGTCCCCCACATTTATTGAGGGGACTGCAGGAACTAAATTCAATCCCTGCAGGAGTGAGTTAAATGCACATGTGACGTCTAAAGTAAAGCTCGAGGGTAGGCCCTATACCCTACGTACCACAAGTGTGGCTGGACGGTCATGGACGGCGTCCATGCACTTATTTTAAATTATGAACGCCGTCCTGCCACTTATTGGCCAGCAATGCTTGGAAAGGTAAGGGGCGTCCAGGCACTTCTTTTGGAAAGGTTAGGGGCGTGCATGGCAGTCACTTCTTTTGGAAAGGTATATACGGGGCGTCCAGTCACTTCTTTTGGAAAGGTAAGGGCGTCCATGCACTTCTTTTGGAAAATTAAGAGGCGTCCAGGCACTTCTTTTTCCACACTTTAAGCGCTGCACGTAGCCTATTCTATTTTGTGAAATGTACGTAGGCCTACGTTTCTTAACGTACGGTGCCGTTTTAGGGTACGAAAACAGTAAAAAAATATGTTAAAATGTCGTTGATCATTATAAGAATGATAATACAATATTTTCATTAAATGTATAACCAAAGAATAATATCAAATTAAATCTACTGCTACGCTACCGGAAGCACCGGTTTCAATGACGCATGCTGTTGACGTCAGATTATACGTAGGCTGTATACGTCGCCGAGTACCCCATAAATAAAATTTTCGTGTATGGTACGTACATGTACCATACGCGTAAGCCTATTTGCGCGTATTGTATTTTTTAAAAGGTAGGCCACGTACGTATTTTAACGTATTCTATTTTAAGGTACGCGTAGGCCTACCCTCGAGCTATGGTCTAAGGCTCCTGTTGCCGATCATGCACGTATTTTATTTTTCCAGTTTCATCATCATAATACTTTACCAAACAAAGTTGCAAAAATTATATGCCTACAGGTAAACATAAATGTGTATGCAGAACAAAATGAGGCGAGCCTCACTTTGAACAATTTTGAAGCAGCTAAGCTCATAATATATAGCAGCCTGCGCCAAAAGAAAAAATGGCGGCAGTGACGTAGACAAGTGGGGGGTTAGAGGATTAAAAAACCCATCGGCTTAGGGAAAAGTTTTTTAAAAGATTATTAATCCACTTAAATAAGAAAAACAAAACAATTGTTTGTAGTAACAATTGTTCGTCTCACTTTATTGCTTTTGGCACTTTATTCCATTTTTCTTTACTGTAATACTGTTGGGTTGGTGTCAGGAAAATCATCCGGCCAGGCCATAACCCACTCCATAAATTCTTGGCTACGCCACTGAATAGAGGACATCCTTTGGTGCCATGATATATAATGCCTAACACATTTTAAGTACGAAATCGTCTTGCAAGCCAGTTAAGCACCCACTTACTAACCAAAAAACCTATGATAACTACAACTGCAAGAAAGAACATCAAATCAACCATCCAGAACTCCGCCAGTGACATATCCATGGCATGCGATCGCAGGTGGTCGCCGCCATATTTGATGACGTGCTCGATCCAAAACGCAACCTTCTGTCGTGGCGTCATCAGCTCGTCTCGCCATATCTGAGACGCCTTAGTAATGGCGTCTCGATATTTCGGATTTTCTATCACTTCAATGATGTTTCGACGCAGTTGATCGGCTGTGAAATCGTGTACACTCATCTCAAGAGCAAGTCCCTTCACAGCCGCCCGAAAGCAGTTGTGGTCTTGTTCAGCAAAGAACGGCATTCCAATCATCGGAACGGCGTGGTAGAGTGCCTCGTACTGACCGTTGTTACCACAGTGCGTTATGAAGAGCTTCGTATTCGAATGACCAAGTATATCGTTCTGCGGCAGCCACGAGCTGACCTTCACATTTACCGGAACTGAAACGCCATCTGGTATCGCAAGTTTAACTACAAACGTCCAAGGAAGACCGTCGAAGGCTTGCAGGAACTTCATCACGATTTCCGGCGGCATGTAGTGAGCAGTGGATCCAAAGGACAAAAGTACAATTCCATTTCGACCTTCTGCTGTGTCTAATATGCGCCCTAACTCGCCTTCGATCACTTTGGCGGGTGTCGCTGTCAACCCCGGGACGAGAATCGTATTGGGAAGAACGGGAATCGGGAAGTCTAGCTGATGATCGTGCTCCCAAAGGAAAAGAAGTGACCTTCTAGATAGTTCACCCCAATCTGCAGCGGGGCCCTGTGTATATGTGTCCAGCAGAGTTCGGTTACGAAAAAGAACAAGTGGCACTGTATATGCCGTCACGTGACTTAGCAAGCTTTTAAGTCGGTCCAAGAAGTTCATCGGATAGGAGATCTTGAAGGGACTCATTATCGGTACGAAACTTGGCAACGCTGGTGACCTTGTGATCCAGGGAGGGAAAACGGCCGATATGGAGGCGTAGGGAATGCTTAGGTTGTGGGGAAGGATTAGCTGGCAAGGATAAAGACCAAATCCGTCGGCGATGACAAGGTCAAACCCCAGTTTTTTAACTTGATTTATGAAGTTGTCGTCTTGCATCATGTAGGTGCAGTCCCGATTAACCAGCGTCACTTCCATTTCGAGTTCCGCTAATTTGTTGCGCGACACAAACACGTTGTGTGCAATGAATCGTTCAAACTCTTCGGAAAAGATCTCCATACCCGTACCTGGTACGCTGTAAGATATGACGTGTGCGCCCGTGTCCCGTTCAATTGCTTCTGGTGCTGGGTACGCAGATCCGAGTGCTATGTAAACTTGATGACCACGAGAGATTAGTTCAGCGGCTGCTCCTAGTTGTTCAATAACGTGGCTACGCTGCTGCATTGGAATGAACAGCAGCCGTGAGGAAGAGACGGTATTCAGAAAACACAGCAGCAGAATAATTGGTGCATACATCCTTTTAAAAGTTATCTTTCGTTAGGCTATAATTCTATTCTGATATATAAGCTTACTGAAGTATCCCTGATGTAATACTTGGGCTCATGGGATCACGTAGTCCTTGAATAGTAATTGACAATCTCCAAACCCAAGTATCACAATCTTTCTGTCTTGGAGACTTTCCTCAGAATAACCTGTACACAGTTTATTGGATTGTGCTTGAGGTCCCTTAAATATTAATATAGACGTATAATAGGCATTACTAGTTTGTCTGGCTTGTATAAGCTTACGTCAAGCGGTGACCTAGGCAGCCAATTTCGAAGCATACTGGAACTCTAGCAATTATAGCCCTAGGTGCTAGTTGTGTTTATTGACATAATAAAAAAATGTAGCCCAGTTGCTCAGAGCTGTATACATACACCGTGTATGACTGTATGTATGCAGCTCTGAGCTACTGGGCTACATGTTTATTATTATGTGAGAGTGAACTATGAACTAGGTGTATCATACACGTAGTTCATAGTTCACTCCTGCAAGACCAACACAGAATCCGTAGAGGCAAATGGAAGAATGGAAACTCGTAAATACATTTCTATATCCGGTTGCACAGATGTCGCTTTACTCCATTGAGATGTATTCTATATATAATATACACGCTAGAGAGAGCATGACGTATCTGCCCTGCAGTCAGATATGAAGTCACAAATTTAGCCTACATCGCTCGTATCGTACCGACCAATCATAGGCAATTTCTTATACCGACCAATCACACACAGTTTTACAGTATCGATTTGAAAAATAAATAAAACGACATCAACATTTTTATAATAAGACGAACATGTCGATTTTTATTTATTTTATTTATTTATTTTAATTTATTAATTTTGCAGTTTCTTGCAATATTGACAAGTAAACATCGACAAGTTCGTCTTATTATAAAAAATGCTGATATTATTTTATTTATTTTTCCAGATCGATGCTGTAAGACTGTGATTGGTCAGTATGAGAGTCGTTTATGATTGGTCGGCACTATTAGACAGATATGATGTGATTGGTCGGCACTATTAGACGGTGACTTCAAAATGGAGACGTGATACTCCCTCTAGTGATATATTCATTACATAATACATCTCTATGCTTTAGGCCTACTCCAATTATTTTTATGTCTGATATCAAATGCTCCTACCCCCACAGACAGTCTTAATTTATTGCGCAAAAAATTATGATAATTTTATTATTCATCGGATTTCCTTCTTAAGCGTAGCAAGCGGCATCTGCCATCCACACGAGATGAGGTAGGCTACGTTCCTGTCCGCCAGAGGGCTGTGCTGCAAATAGTCTCTAGCATATAATTTATATACATATAATTATACTTAGCTATTTAATAAAAACGGATTAGGCTTACGGAAGATGCTAGATGCCACAGAGAAATACAACGAAGGATTGTACTAGGAAAAGATGCATTTGAAAAGAGGAAAGAGCTACTGAGAAGAGGAATCAATAAGGAGCTGAAAAAGAAAATGATAAAACCTTAGTATGGAGTGTGATGTTATATGGATCAGAGACATGGACTATGCGAATGGAAGACATCAAGAGAATTGAAGCATTTGAAATGTGGTTATGGAGAAGGATAGAAAGAATCAGCTGGAGGGATCATATCAGCAATGAAGAGGTATTGAGAAGAGTCGGAGAAAAGAGAGCGATGATACACACAATTAGAGAAAGACAAAGAAGATGGATCGGGCACACACTCAGAGGAGACTCGATGCTACGAACCATCATAGAGGGGAAAATGGATGGAAAAAGAACGAGAGGCAGACCAAGACAAAGACTGTTAGACTGGATGATGAAAGACGGTTATCAGAAGCTGAAAAGGAAAGCGCAGAACAGAGAAGAATGGAGACGTCAAACATTCGAACCTGCCTAAGGGCAGAGCACGGAAAAGAAGAATACTTAGCAATTCTATGGCTTGCTGGTTCTATGCCTACAGTTCTTCTACCTTTGACCTTCAGACTGCAAAATTTAATATTATCCACCGGGCGTGGTACATAATACCGTCTAGCAAACTCAACCATGAGTAGCCTACACTATCCTAACACTGTCGATGGGAAGTTGTAAAGGCAAGGGAGAGGACAGGCCACCCCACCCCCGCTCTCATATGCCGAGACTAAGAAATACAGTCGGCTAACACTTCGTACACATGGCTGCTTCACGGATATATTTATTTCAATATTAATGCAATATTAGTATTAATGATATAATAATGAACCATATTAATATTAATGTACCATATTAATATTAATTCAATACTAATATTAATGAGCCATGTGCATCCGTGTCAACGCTATTTCTCGCGCATGGGTGCGTGCTTGTTGGTTGTGCATGCATTGAGGACTCTACGCCGATGCATTTGATAGGAAGACATCGTTAAACATAATCTGATCTACATTTGTTATCTGAACACTTATCTATGGCTTCGTTATCGTAATGAACGAGGCATCGGTCGACGATTGGAATATCTGATTCCCAAAATGACAGTCCGTCGTCAATTGACACCGTGTGTATTATTGTGTATAAAATGCACATTATTACTACATATTATGTGTAGCCTACAGAGAGATTAGTCGTGTCAGATTGATGGCTTGTAGTCAAGCCGAGACTATCATGCATAGGTAATTCATTGCGGTTGAAATTGATGCCGCACGGCCTTTTGTTTGGCCGGTATTATGTACCACGCCCGGTGGTGCAGTTCTTGAAAAGCATGGACAGTTGTAACTGGATTTGTGCAGTTACAGAAACATTTCTATACAGCTTGAAATTGTAGAAAAAGTGAGTGTCATCCGATTTTGATTTATTTATCATGGAGGATGGAAAATGAAAGAAAAGGTCGCGCAGTTCTGAAAATTCCTTAAAAAAAATTCTGGGATACCAGGTTGGTGATAAGTACATAGGCGGAGACTTGGTCGAGAAGTTGGGGAACGAACGAGTGGCAGAAGGGCGATCGCCGAGGCGCGACATTTTCGGCGGACGGCTGAGCCACAGTTGACATTTTCGCCGACCAAATTTTCTGACGACCTTCATTTTTAGTCATTTGGTCGAAATCTCAGGAAAATATAGTATGTTCTATTTCCCTGTCAAAATGGCTTATGACTTTTTAAGTCTTTACTTCTTATATTACCAGAATGAAAAAATTATTTCTTAAACATTGGGGGGATATGAACATGAACGGTCCCCGCCCCAAACATTGGGGGGCCGTGCCCTCTGTTCCCTGCTAAGTCTCCGCCCATGGATAAATAAGTTAGATAAGACATCATTTTGCCAAGTCTGAACCTGTAGAGATATCCTAAAGATGCCTAGATATCAGGTCGATTTGCTGTCTAGGTCAAGGATACTTCTGTAAACAATCGTAGATTATATATCAAGGCTTGGGACTGGCACTGGCAGAATGCGACCAGCGGCGGAGTTACAACCCACCGATCCACCACGCACATATTTATAACTGCGGGCCCTTCAGAACTGCGGGCCCGGGTATCGCGTGCAGCACCCTTAGCACCAGGTCTGCACACGAGGGTATACGCGGGTATACGGCGTGTAACCTATAATTTAAGCTTACTCACCTAACAAACACTTGTCTATAGTGTAGGCCTACTTAGTTGTTCTGTGAACGAGGCTATACACGGCAAGGGCGGATACAGAAATTTTCGAAGGGGGGGGCCAAAGTCCTACGGAACTACTTTTGGGGGGGGCCACGTCTACTTTCCGAGGAAAATAGCTGGTCAAAAAAAAGAAATTTCGGAAATGGGGGGGCCATGGCCGGATTGGCCCCCCCTGGATCCGCCCCTGATACACGGGTAAACAGCGTGTTCTTACCTCAACCTCACAAAGAGTAAAGAGTTTTAAAAAACATCACCCATGTAAATGCAGACCTGCGTGGGATGATTGGATAAGACATTTGTCATTATCATGGCGGTAGTTTGTACACTGAGTATAGCCATACTGTGAATTATGTCACTATACAACTAAAAGGTTTTGCCTGTTACGTTTGGAATTAAACGAATATAGGCCTACTTACATGCATATGAACATTAGGCTATATGTAGAAAAATAACTGGAAGGAGTAAGACTTTGATACACGTGGACTTCGGATGTGCTAAGAAGACTTTACTGTGGAGTTCTAAGAAAGATTACAGGCTATAGGTGTTGACCCTTCCGGCGATGGATCAGTGGCGGCGACAGGATTTCAGTGTGGGGAGGGCTGAATTCGGGAAGAAAATTTTTCATTTTCTGCCGTCAAAATTTCTGACGACCTTTTTTAAGTCATCGTTCAAAATTTCACGAAAAATTATTTCCATTTCTGCCGTCAAAATTTCTATCGACCGTGTTTTTAGTCATTCGGTCGAAATCTTCTAAAACGGTCCCTTTTCATATCCGCAAAACTGTCTGGCAAATCTCGTGCCTGTGCCTTGCGCTTAATTGGGAGGGGGGCTAAAGGGGGTAAATCGTCCAAATATTTCATGTTTACATGGGAAAAAATGGATGGCCTTTTATAGGGGCTTAGCCCCCCTATCCCCCTAGCGCCGCTACTGCCATGGTTCAGGGTAATTCTCACCCTGAGTTTGTTCTAGAGAGGCGGAGCAACTGTCAAGTAATTTGCAAATTATTTCTTTGCGAAGAAGCGACTGGGTAAGTGTGAGGGCAGCAGATGAGCTGTGGAGCGAAATGGTTGGATGGATTGTGGTAAGATCGAGAATTATAAGTGACTGATGTTACGTACATGCATAGGTGTAGGTCTACCAAATGGCTGACTTAAAGGTTTCTACGGAAGCTATAAGAAATACCCGGAACATCACAAAACATAAATGTTTTCATTCATTCATCCATTCATTCATTTCACACAGTTATATAGCGCCTCTTAAAGAGGATCTACTCATAAGCGTTTTAATCACGATGTAATTACTGTGCTAATTACTTCACCCTGAACACATCATGCGTCTGGAGTCTTGACGACGTTTAGAAGGTTGCTGCACGTTCGTCCTTGCGGGAAATGTCCTCCGATATTGGGGCATTGCACAGGATGAACTGTATACGTATATGTGAAGAGGCGCTATATAAATTATCGAAATGAATGAATGAATACAGAGGCATTCGTCGCCAGCGTAGGCTTGCAGTGAAAGACCCGAGATCTCCTTTACAGAAGCTTAGCGACGCGACCTCAGTTTAATGTTTGATGTTGATTCTCCCAGATTTGACTCCCTGTCCTCTTCCTTCTGTCCTTATTCATATCCC
Organism: Lumbricus terrestris; assembly: GCA_949752735.1. Taxonomy (NCBI): domain Eukaryota; kingdom Metazoa; phylum Annelida; class Clitellata; order Crassiclitellata; family Lumbricidae; genus Lumbricus; species Lumbricus terrestris. The sequence goes on along the minus strand of OX457047.1, from coordinate 19,172,698 downwards.
TCAGCTCATTCAGGGCAACAACATAAAAACACACACAGGTAAACAGGATTTTAAGCCATGCAACGGGCCCTCCTGTCTTCATACATAATACAGGAGCTTACGGGTTTTTACGCCACGCCAGAGACTCAGCAGGTCGGAGTAATAAAAACAATAATTATAGATCCATAGTGCAACCAAATACATCCCATTCGCCCACTCAAACAGAAAACATGCCGCCATGACAGAACACTCACAGGCCCAGATTAAAACAACGAAGGTTTTTGTTATTACACGTTGCGACAAACAACTACTGATACATCGTGAAAGTACACAGTCTCCTTATGAGATGGAACCAATTTTGGCCGTGAACCCCGCAAACTTAGACCCACATCAGGAAGCTATTTGTGCAGTCGCAAGTCAACCAGGTCTGTTGTTTTTGTTGTTGTTGTTATTGTTGTTGTTGTTGTTGTTGTTGTTGTTGTTGTTGTTGTTGTGTTAACACATGTTTGTACAATTATTGCACACGCAAGCCTATACATCCACCACATCGTATACCGAAAATAAGGAACCGGATCTTCCTCTAACTGGCAGCAGGCGTCGGCTTTACATAGGCCAGTGTGCTGATACATAAATCTTCATTTAGGAAACAGTTTTTTAGTCAGAAGCAGTTAAAAAATGGCTTGACATGTAGCCTACTCAATTATTGACTTGAGTTAGATAGTCATAGGCCGACGTGCAGCGCATCTGTGAGTCGGCCGACTAAACAAATCCAATATAACGACGCTTGGTAAAACAGGTATACTGATACTACTTCTACTACTGCAACTGCAGCACTGCTAATGCCACTGCTACTGCTACTGCTACTGCTACTGCTACTGCTTCTGCCAGGGGCGCCGTTAGGCGTACGCACTTACGCAAGTGCGTACAGCGCAGAAAGGCAAAAAAATAACAAATTGTAAATTAAAGCGTGAAATATTATAAGTGATGAAATTCTATTGAATCTACTTTAGTAGTGGACCACGTACACTTCTCACTCACTGCATGCCCATTAAAGATCGTCATAACAGTTCATAACTTCATTTCGCGTATTCTTATTTTGTGCAAGTTGTGCGAACAGAAAAAAGTGCGTACAGAAGTTGTGCGTACAGAAAAAGTGCGTACAGAAAAAAATCTTGCAGGCGCCGCTGGCTTCTGCTACTACTACTAATAGTAATAATAATGATGATGATAATAGCAATAATACATACCCCATACATGTATGCATACATGCATACATACATACATACATACATACATACATACATACATACATACATACATACGTACGTACGTACGTACGTGCGTGCGTACGTACGTACGTACGTACATACATACATACATACATACATACATACACACACACATACATACATACATACATACATACATACATACACACACACATACATACATACATACATACATACATACATACATACATACATACATACATACATACATACATACATACATACATACATACATACATACATGAGGAGAGTTTTAGTATAATGAATAACACTCTGGTTTGAAGTGCTTATGGCACGCGGTTCAAATCCTGTAGGGTCCCTAGGTTTAACTCTTTCTTCATTCCATAGGTGGCAACTAAAGCACATAGACCTATAGAGCTTGCGCCAGGCATGTCTGCAAATTTATGTGCTTTCTGTGATGTAGCCTATACGTCCTTGTCAATTATTTGAAATTGGAAAAACGTGTTCGTACTGCATATCTGTATACTGTAACCGGCCTCGGTCTGTCAACCGGATTGTTGAATAAACGAAAATTATTATTGAACAAGCACGCGTAAAAAAGCCTGTCCTCAGCACCCACCTAAATGGGTCTGAGTATAGTAGTAGGCTAGTTTGTCGTCGTTATCGCTAGCATCGTTATTGTACACCGTAGACCAGTCAGGGGCGGATACAGACATTTTCGAAGAAGGGGGGCTAAAATTTTCGGTCTTGGGGCAGGGAAAAAATCATCTTGTTTTTGGTCATTGTTTTTTCAGTCATTCTCGAATTCCCATGAAAAAGACACCATTTTATCCGCCAAAATAGTTGATATGACCTTTTTTAACCGTGCAGTGTTCTTAAACCCCTGCACTGCGGACCTCCTGGAGGAGAGGGGCCTACGAAACTACTCATAGGGGGGGAGCACGTCAACTTTCCGAACCAGAATAGCTGGTCAAAAATAAAGACATTTCTAAATGGGTGGCCATGACCGGATTTGCCACTCCCCCCCCCAATCCTCCCTGAGATCAGTCGTGTATACAGGTCATCGTGTTGAAACCTATAGAAGGAATGTGAGAAGTTGAAGGAGAAGTCCCCTCCCTTAATGGTTAACATTGAGAATTACTGGACGCCAGTGAATAATAATCGTGTTGTGTAATCATGCATTGACTTGACTGCATTGACTTGACTGCATTGATTTGACTGTAACTTAAAACGATGTCGCTTCTGTGTTTATTCAGCTCTGACCTTTCGAATTATACAGGGTGGCTCAATAAAAAATGTCCCACCGGATAAAATGCAATATCTCCGCCACCGATTGAAATTTTTCTGCGAAAATTTCCCAATTTGCAGCGGAATGAATTTCCAACAACCCCTGAAAGTTCCACTTAAAACATTTGATGTTTGCAAAAGTTACAACTGTCTAAACTGTCAAATTCGTTTTTTCAAATATCCGCAGAAAAATGATCGTCATTTGTAGATTTCCATGTTAAATAATATCACTTTTCAATACGACCTCTGTATTCCGTTTTACAGTTTATTGTACAGTATGATGGGAGTGTCCACTTCCTGCTTTAATACGAGTTCGAATTCTTTTTGTGAATGTCAATGTGGGTCTGTGCATTGAGTCCTGTGGCGACTGATCCCACATTATCAGCGAGACTTCTTTCAGCTAGCCAATTTTCTCCAACAGATGTTGTAACATACCTGTGGTCTTCAATGAGTCTGAGTAAGAGAGTTCAACAATAAGTTTGACATTTAGCCTACTGAATGTGATGAAGTTCAGTCTTTCCTTGCAGCCATAACACAAACTAGCAGATCTGATGCCGAAACCATATTGTGCTTTGTGAACTTGACCCTTTCAGCTACCAAGCGAATTTCGTGAACATCGCGCTCTTTTCCGTCATACCAAACGACCACTTCCTGCTTCTCTTCCGACATTTGGCTTACATTACATAAACACGTTTGCAGATAACCTTTATTGTGCTCAGGCTCTACTTTTTTCTGGGCATTTTGCATGATCACGCGATGTCTCAGTCTTTGTTCACGCAACGTCCGAGTTCCCATTTTATCATCGGCAGAAACTTTGCCCATGACGTTTAGTAACGGCTTCACAAAGAGAGACCTTAATTATATAAAATCTCATCAAATACTAACAGCTTGCTTCATAAACAGCTTCTTTACAGCTGTTAGTGAGGTCAGATGACATCATACTCTTTTTATCTGTTGTAATTTGCCAAAAAATCTT
>OX457047.1:19146706-19164206 GCA_949752735.1 Lumbricus terrestris | reverse complement strand
TGCATGCGCAGTTGATGCTTTGGTTATATAATTATGCTGCGCTAATAATAGGCACCTTATGAGAACATCGGGCATCCTATGGTGATTGAGATTTCGAAAATTGCATAGGTGAGTGCCATCTGAATTGTTTGAGGACTAAGAAAAGGTTATGTCTTGTCGAAATTATTCGCAGGATAAATAATTATTATAGAACGGCCCAACGATGTTTGATGGTCATGAGCTCAGGGCCGGATTAAGGCATGTTCAACATGTTCGGCCGAACAGGGCCCCCAGACTTTAGGAGCCCCCACACATGCGAAATTTTTTTAAGGAAAAATCGGTATAGACTATTCTAAAGAAATTTCGACCAAACAACTAAAAAAGTAATCAGATTTTTCGGCCGAAGATCCCCCAAAATTTTCCGAACAGGGACCCCTCATTTCTTAATCCGGACCTGCATGAGCTGCTGATAAGTTGGCGTGATTGTAAAAGTTTCAGTGTTATAGATCTAGTGTCTTATTTTGCAAGACCTTTCTCAGTCCATGCACTGACGTATTGCATCCGGTTTAAGTATTTCGAAACATAGTCTGTTATCAGATCTATGGACGGGAAAAAGTTTTACCCCTTGAATCCGCCCCATAACATACCGGAAAGTTTTCTATTAAGTATCACGGTCCTCTTTTATGGAATAACATACCGGAAAGTATTCGTGCATCCAGGAGTCTCGTTCAGTTTAAGACCCAAATCCGTGCATACACATTAAAAAATGTAAAATGAACTCCTTTATTTAACCTATGTTCATGTTTATTTATTATTATGTTTTTGATATATATTTTGAGGGAAAGTATCCCGTTGCTACTGTTCATTGCTTTCAAAAGCACCGCCATTAATTAATATTGCATCTGCTTTTTATTTTCTATTGTAACCACAATGAATTTTTTGGTAAATAGGCCCCACTAGCGGGATCATTCCCTTCGGGTAGCCTATTGGTTCTGCCACACTCAGTATTGGTTGCTCACCTGTCCATATCATCGCAAATGTTAACTCGCAATCAATCTCTGTGTGTACTATCCTGTAAGCAAAATTGTCTGCTCGTCTTTGTTTTTTGGTGGATCAATAAACCAATTGAATTGAATTGAATTGAATGCACGCCGTAGTTCTGGAACTCATTGCGATTGGCATTATTCGTCTGAGAGTTGCCAAGGCATAGGTCTACATATTCCAGTCCGACGATATTCAGTTTAGGAAGATATACCGACCTACATAGATCTAATAATATATCATGCGCGCGGGAGTCTGTTTTGATGCAGGGCGCTTATTTTTGGCCTCATATATCATCCCACATCCCACTGCAAGTATACTGGAGTACACAGGCTGTTTGGGAATTGGTGGGCATTTAACGTCGACCTACACACGACCTAAATGACATTCAAAATATAAGCCACGAGAGGCGACCAACGGCAGCATGTAACATACCAACAAACATACATACAAAGTCATCCAAGACATACCGTAGAACATGCACAAACACGAGGTAGGCCTATATAATGATGTAGGCCTACGTATATTAATCCTCAGTAACATCGGGCATGTAATGCGATCTGATGGTTTGGAGAAGGAATTGATGCTGGCTTGTGGTGAGGGAAGGAGAAGACGCGGCAGACCAAGGATGAAATGGATGGACGAGATACACGACATAACTGGCATGAATTTGGAAGAACTGAGGGACTTGTCTGCGAACAGAGAACAATGGAGAATGTGTGTCATGACAATCGCTAGAGCTCTACGAGTTGAGAGCACAAGGTGACAAGGTGAACATCAAATTAAAATTGAAGCATGTACTGCTAACAGTCTTAAAAATGCCTCACTGCCTCAAATGTCCCCATAATTATAATGCCGGTACTCTATAATAACCCTACTATAATACAATGATACATGTAATGATCAAATTTAGGGATATGTCCAATTAAACTCTAGTCTATATCGCTTACTGAGCTTAAACGCCTATGTGCGTTGTATCCACTTCTGCATTATTTCATGGCTATAATTATAACATCGACTGTCTGATGCTATAATTAGACACTTATGTGCTGAACGTTTTTGTCTGCACGTGTAGCGTGATCTCTCAAATGTCTACGTTCTGCACACAGGAACCAGACTGACGATTACGCTCAGATAATTAGCCATTAACTTTCAGTAATTGCTCTAACTTGTCTATGAAACGTGTACTGCGGAGCGTAGACTATTTGGAAGGAAAGGTACAGATCTATAGCGAAGTTGTAGTAATAGTAGTAGTAGTAGTAGTAGTAGTAGTAGTAGTAGTAGTAGTAGTAGTAGTAGTAGTAGTAGTAGTAGTAGCAGTAGCAGTAGCAGTAGTAGTAGTAGTAGTAGTAGTAGTAGTAGTAGTAGTAGTAGTAGTAGTAGTAGTAGTAGTAGTAGTAGTAGTAGTAGTAGTAGTAGTATGTAGCTTGCGGACTGCCCTCGACGTGCCCTCTGGAATATCCTCTTCTTTGCATGTTTCCATTCCTTCTAGATCCGTTCTACATCTCTCTTATACCTCAAACCCTAGTTCACTTCTCGCGTGGGCTACTCGCACTGGAAGTGCTACCGTGCTGGATTGCTGTGTGCGGCGCTATATAAGTTTCAAGTTACATTACATCTCATTATAGCAATTTGAAGCGATGAATTTTGTTGTTCGAGCAATTTTTCATAACTTTATCCTTCGCTTTTTTTGGGATCGTTAACTGTAACATCATTGAGATGACTCATCTAAGAAGAGTGCATTGTGCTATGAATAGTTTCGGATCTGGATAATGTTTGACAGCAATTATGAGTAGGAAATTGAAATTATACCGTAAGTGGCGATCATTATTATTCTAGAGTTTGCTTGTCTGACTAAGAGTCTTCAAATATCAATTTACAATTCAAGTTCCGACAATATAAATATATTATATAATATGTTATATAATGTATTATAAGCTTATATATATTATATATGCCAGGGTTATGAAATGCCATCTACATGTAGGCCTATGTGCGTTTCCTTAATATCTCTGAGACTGACTTCCACAGACTTAAGACTTCGCTGCTATCGAAATTGCAGAAGTGAAAATGGTAGCTTGTTGCTCTGGCGAAACAGGTTTCACACCATCATCTTATTATCGGCGCCGTAACAAATGCGCGCAAGCAAAAGCGCGCAGACAAATGCGCGCAGACAATAGCGCGCAGACAATAGCGCGCAAAGCGCGCAACAGGGACTTTCCCGTCAAAAGAGCGCAAAAAAGAGCGCGCACAAAAAAGCGCGCAACAAAGAAAATGATGAGAATAATTAAAAAGAACAATGTTTCATAAATGTTTCATAGGGTCTCCATATGTCTTTGAGTTGAAGATCGAGAGGTATCGTTCTGGATTTAGACACCCTGAGGCTTCAAAATGTAAGTACGTGCGTCTCAATAGACGCCTTCAGGCGTTGGTTCCAACGTATGGCACGATTCCTTTGGACGATTTTTTGCGTGGGGTGGCTCACAACGTTAGCCTATAAACTTATAGAACTTGAACTCTATATCTTCTTAACATTTCTAGCGAGGCACTATTTGATTTGATTCGATTTACTTCGTTTCGTCTTTACTACATTGCGTTTAAGAACAACTATTTCATTGCGTTTAGGGTTAAATGTTGCGTTAAAGAACACTGACGATAGGATATGTTGAGACTAGATTTCAACTTTAAGAACAACGTTTCGTCTATATTTCATTGCGTTTAGGATTAAATGTTGCGTTATTTCTCACATTCTGTTTCCTTATGTTTAGATGCTGACTCAATAAAAAAAATTATTGGGTCTATGTGTGTTATTTGCGCGCGCATTTGTCTGCGCGATTTTGTTACTGCGCGCATTTGTCTGCGCGCATTTGTCTGCGCGCTTTTGCTTGCGCGCTTTTGACGGGACACCCTTATTATCCTACTTGTAGGCCTACTCGATCGTTTTGTTCAAAACTTATGATTAACCAGTGATGTTCGTCATAATTTTGTTAATCCGTTTATATTTCGACTGTTTTAATGTTTCAATGTGCATGAATAAAATATATTGAAGATGTATTCGTTGTTCTATTACAGAAATACAGAACATCTCCTGCAAGATATAACAAGATATATACTCTGTCGAATGTTTCATCAACGCTGAAGCACTTCAAGTAGGTTTATCAGTTGATTAAGGTTATAGTAAGCAATCACAACATTTGCGGACGCAGAGAGGCAGTCATTTGGATTGAAAAGGACACGGAAGAAATCAGATTGTTAGGATAAGCTGTTGATAAACTATCGGATGAATTGACAGATACGGATGAAGTGCGATACTACTGATTTACAGCAGGAGTGAAATTTGGAGATTGCTGCACTTAATTAAGAAGCAGGCTTCACACAATATTATCTACTTGCAATCTGTTGACAAACTTATGATTAGCGAGTGATTTCGTCATTATTTCTGTTAATTCTTTTCTGTTTCGACTTGAACATTTTGACGTGTTCGAATAGCAGACTCAAGGAAAGTCATTTTGCGCTTACTTGACTCAAAGATCAACGCCGCATCTCCAAACTGGATTACTGAGATACCAAACAGCAAAGCAAACTGATTCGTGTTTGTATACTATAGAGGAAGTCGAGCTAATCTTTGGAGTCAGATTCATTTATACTTTACGGCCAGACTCATTTATATTTCGAAGTCAGACTCATTTATATTTCGAAGTCGGACTCATCTAGACTTCGTTGTGACACTCATTTAGACTTCGTAATCAGACTCATATGCACTTCGTAGTCAGACTTGTCTAGACTCCGTTTTCAGACTAATCTATACTTCGTTATAGTCAGACTCATTTAGACTTTGCAGTGGAAACAACACCGTGAAGACAGAAGTGAACCGGGTTCAATACAACGCTTATGACGACGAAAGGTTACTTGTGCTCCTCAATGAAATAACCGATAACCAACTTCTACATATGAGGTTCATAACCATGCATCCGAATGTTCAAACGAAGTCATCCGACACTTCCACCACCGATCTTTACCCGATCTACTCGCCCACATCTCCCTCCTCTTCTCCAGTGGAGAAGTCCTCTTACCAGCGCCACGCCCTAAGTCGCCGTCGCAAGGTCGTCTCAGAGAGTCTTTCCAACGACCTGTTCCTGAAGCGCAGTTTGCGCCATCTATCACCCGATTCCGTCATGCACGCGAGGATGTTCACAATGCCAGAGGAAGGGACTTCGAGTGCCGACGAGGAGCACGATCTGCCCAGTTCGACCCGATCGATGGGCCCCGGGTATCTCCTTCTCTCAGCGAAGGACCGACTGAAGAGTGCCTCGCTAGAGTGGACGCTGTCGAATGGGTCCGTGACTCCAAGGGCCATGCATTATCACACCCATCCACCGCTCGATTTCAAGAGCCTCAAGGAAAAGCTGGAACAGCTGACCGGAAGTCCAGACGATGCGAATAAGAAGCATTTCGTTTCCGGTCTCGACTGCAGACGAAAGGGGGTCTCGACCACACTTCCGGCTTCTTCCAGGGCTGTTACGAATCCAGCTGGAGGACAATCGGGGGTTGATGCTGGAAGGAAGACTGACCTGCAGGTGCTGGACACGACGGCCGCTGGAAGAAAAGACTTCTTCCAGAATGTTCCGTATGTTACGGTTGAGCCAATGTCGAGGACGATATCGGAAGAAGTTGATTCCAAACCAATCACAATGAAAGCACAGGTATCCTATTATAATCTTCTTTATCTGTATCCTATGTAATTATATCGTCATCTGCAGTGGCGTAGGCAAGGGGGTTTCGGGGGTTAAACCCCCCCCCCATTGGCTCCGGAAAAGAGGTTTTTAAAGGTTATTTTTCCATTTAAGTGAGAAAAATAGCAAAAAAACAGGGTTTCCGGCCATAAAACCCCCATGAAAAATTCCTGGCTACGCCACTGGTCATCTGTATCCTATTATGATCATATCTTCATCATCTGTAGCCTATTATAATTATATCTTCGTCATCTGTAGCCTATTATAATTATATCTTCATCATCTGTAGCCTATTATAATTATATCTTCATCATCTGTAGCCTATTATAATTATATCTTCTTCATCTGTAGCCTATTATAATTATATCTTTTCATATGTATCCTATTATAATTATATCGTCATCTGTATCCTATTATAATTATATCTTCTTCATCTGTAGCCTATTATAATTATGTCTTCATCATCTGTAGCCTATTATAATTATATCTTCTTCATCTGTATTCTATTATAATCATATCGTCATCTGTATCCTATTATAATTATATCGTCATCTGTATCCTATTATAATTATATTGTCACCTGTATCCTATTATAATTACATCTTCTTCATCTGTATCCTATTATAATTATGTCTTCTTCATCTGTATCCTATTATAATTATATCTTCTTCATCTGTATCCTCTAATTATATCTTCTTCATCTGTATCATCGCTGTATGCCATGCCACACCAAGGGACTATTCGGTAGCGCGCTTGGTCTGGAACCTAGCGATTATGGGTTCGAACTTAATGCCGCTAACGCAGATGTGTCTCCATGTAGCGTATACCCATGTCCATGCCCGCATGTAGGTGTGTGCTAAGGGTGGTGCTACACGCGGGCCCCATTTTTATAGAGGCCCGCAATACTGTTACGGATATGTACGTGGTGCACCGGTGTTTTGTCAGAGAAGGTATTGACGTGTATTCATAGCACCCTGATCCCCTAATAAATGTCAGGCAGTTGTATTCTTTAAACTGAAGACTTCAATTTTTCCATCTTAATAACATTTAGTTAACGGTGCCGTCACTTCGACGATAATTCAAGTCATTCTCAATGTAGGCTACATATAGGCCTACAATTATTCAAGAACGGTTGTAAATAATATTTGTCTCCTATGTTGTGTTTTGCATCTGTTCTATCTTATATCTTACTAGCTGGGGTACCCGGCGTTGCCCGGGAAATTTAGGCTTCGATCCGCTCCGGCCACAACCCCACCACACAACACCCCACCACACTGCGACCTCTATACCAGTACGCCACCGGAGAAATTTGGGTTTGACGAAAATTTCCACCCCGTCCCACCCCCACCCCACTCCTCAACCCCCAACCCTCTCCCGACCCACCACCCCACTCCACCCCACCCTACCTCCCACTCCATCCCCCTCCACCCCACCCCCACCCCTCCACCCCACCTCAACCCCACTCCCTCACTCCACTCCACCCCAACCCCCACCCATCCCCAACCCCACCCCTCGACCCCTACGCCACCCCACCACCTCCACCCCTCACCTCCATCCCACCCCTCCACTCCACTTTAGACACCTCTAAAACGGCGAAACTGACGACTTTTATACGTGGCAAGCGAATGAAAATTGTTAGCGAAAATTAGTGTTTTTGACCCCCCGCACCCTGGCCCCCCCCCTGGTGGTGGAGATTTGCCAACCACTGATCCGGGGGGTTCTGATGGACCTCTATCTAGGAAAAAATTTCAAAAAAATACCTGGGTTTTTTTGAAAAAAGTTGGGGGGTAACCCGGCGTTGCCCGGGAAATTTAGGATTCGATCCGCTCCGGCCACAACCCCACCACACAACACCCCACCAAACTGCGACCTCTATACCAGTACGCCACCAGAGAAATTTGGGTTTGACGAAAATTTCCACCCCATCCCACCCCACCACACCCCCTCCACCCCCAACCCCCTCCCACCCCCACCACCCCCACTCCACCCACCCTACCTCCCACTCCATCCCCCTCCAACCCACCCCTCCACCCCACCTCAACGCACTCCTTCACTCCACCCCACCCCAACCCCCACCCCATCCCCAGCCCTCGACCCCTACGCCACCCCACCCCACCACCTCCACCCCTCACCTCCATCCCACCCCTCCACTCCACTTTAGACACCTTTAAAACGGTTAAAATTACTGCATTTATACGTGGCAAGCGAATGAAAATTTATAGCGAAAATCAGTGTTTTTGACCCCCCCGCACCCTGGCCCCCCTGGTGGTAGAGATTTTCTAACCACTGATCCGGGGGGTTCTGATGGACCTCTATATAGGAAAAAAATTCAAATTAATAGCTGAAACTTTTTGAAAAAAAATTGGGGGGTTTCGCTCCCCACCCTGGCCCCCATGGTGGTAGAGAATCGCCAACCCCTCGCCTTTGCGTCTCGTGCCGAGACCTACACAGTAGTGAAGGTTTGGAGTGAAAAGCTCAAAAACTGTGAGCGTGCATTCTGGACAAAGTCAGATACATACATACATACATACATACAAACATAGTCACATCCTTCCTTATAGATATAGATGGATAATATTGATTTCAATCTTTTGTGAATTGCACCCTTTATACAGTCCGTTGTTGCCACCTCTATTTTAAAAATGAATGGCGGTATAGAAGGTTGATTTGCATAATTATATCTTAAAGGTCAGCATGAAATCGATGAATCAGCCAGAAAGTAGAGATGACAGCGACATCTTGGACGGACTTCATTGGAGCGATCTGGCGAGATATGTGGCGCAGAAGGACGGGAGGCTTCAGATGATCCTTAAAAGGTATTTGGAGCACTCGGTCTTCGAGGTTCACTTCTTCGAATTTCTATCTCTTACGATTATATTCATCACTGGGCAACCTCAACAAAACATTGTGAAAACTGATAAAGAAATTGTAATAGTTGCAAGAATATTTATTGAAGTCTTAGCTGTTCAGGTCAGCACCTGCAATATAGTTGAGGAATTTTGATAAAATGGCAGCTTAAAATTCTGCCATTGCAATGCAAAAATTAAAAATTTTGTGGTGGGGAAGGTACATTCCCTCCTCTTGCCCCTCCCAACTCGGCGCTACGCGTCTCAGTGACCGACCGGCAAATAGGGCCTACTCGTTGTCCGTCCTCCAGAAACTTGATTTCCCTCAGAAGAGGGGGACTAGATGAGACTCATATAGTTACACTTAGTATTAGATCTAGTGTTTGTGCCTAAGGCCCCAAAATTCCTTAAAACGGCCCTGATCGTCGGAACTACTTGAATATTTATTTTAGTCTGAATAAGGGGCAGGCTGTAATGTTGTAATTTCATCTTCATATTCAGCAAGGCACACTCTCATTTCATACATTTAATTTCTTGCAAAATCTTCAGTCTTCACTTTCGAAATTGAGCGTCGCGTAGTCTGAATTACTAGCTGACGACTGGGTGCTAACATTGACAGATAAAGTAGGCCTAGTCTCAGCTCTGTTTGAATAATTGGAAACCGACCGGTATTGTCTTTTTATTCTAACTTCTGTCTCCTGTTTTTTCTTACGACTATTGGCACCGGATAACTTCAGACGCTTCATGGAATCATAGGGTTTGATAAATTGATATAATTTATTTTAAGATAAAAAGATTCAAACATATGCAGTCAACAATAAGACACAACGACTATAAAATTAATAACACGTCAATTCTTCAGCTGTTGGCGTATTCAGTCGAAGGATGTCACTATGTCATTATTAGCCCATAAACAACGAGTCTATTATAGGCCCTAGACATAGACTACAAAGCACATGCGTACGGAATGATCACATTTTATAGTCGATGTAAAATTTATGTGCTCCTTGAAATTGAATTTGGCCTCCCTGAACACTGTGAACAGGTGCAATGAAATCAATAATTATTTTAAATTCTTTCCATTAGCGAAAGTCCTTAGTTTAAAAGAATATATTGTAAAAATACCAAAAATCGCCGGTGCCGCGGCGCCCCCAAGACTGCGGCGCCCTATAGGCAGCTGCCTACTTTGTCTATGCCTAAAATTGGCCCTGGCTGCAAGTATCCATGCATGAACTAGTGATGACTGAAAATTGTCTGCAGTGTGTAGGTCCTACATGTAGAAGTGTGGGACGCGATGGTGCAGCGTTATGCCCTGTGTCTTGCAACCGGGGGTCGCAACTCGCAAGTTCGAATCTACGTGAAGCCAGTGCATGCGTGGCGACCCTGCATGAAAAGTTGCTCACCAATGATGTTTTGTGAGGAGGAAGAAGACAACGGGAAACTACCTCACTCATCCAATCACCGGGAGGCATAAAGCCTATAGACTTGCCTTCAGACACAGAACACATCATCGTCATCATCGTCGTCGTTGTCATCATCATCATCATCATCATCATAATCATCATCATCATCATCAGCAGCAGCAGCAGCATCGTCATCATCATCGTCCTCACCACCACCACCACCACCACCACCACCACCACCACCACCACCACCACCACCACCACCACCACCACCACCATCATCATCATCATCAGCAGCAGCAGCAGCATCATCATCATCATCATCATCGTCATCATCATCGTCATCATCATCATCCTCATCATCATCATCATCATCATCATCATCATCATCATCATCCTCATCATCATCATCTTCTTCTTCATCTTCATCATCATCATCATCATCATCATCATCACATCATCATCGTCATCGTCGTCGTCGTCGTCGTCTATAGGTGGTTTGGGCAAGTAAGCTACGAAAAGACTAAGGACATCGGACAGCTTGGTCTGCAGAGAAAGTCGTTGTTACCAATATGCACAGCGTGCGTGTAATCTGAAAAATGGAGAAAAATGTCCAACAGATGTCCATCCATCAACTCAAGAACCCGCGTTCTTACTTGCTAATCCACTCGTCCGTTGTTTTTGTTTCAGACATTGCCAGGAACTGAAAGACCTCAAGCAGCGGCACGAGGTGCAATGGGAGGAACTTCGACACAGAATCTCCAAGTCTGTGGCCGAAGACTCTTCTCAACGGAACGAGACCCAACTACAGTCAGAACAACTCAGCAGAAACAAAGATGGAAATGACAACAGGTCATTGTTATCCTCTGGCTTTGATGATTTCAAGCCTGAATCGCCAGGTGTATTTGATAGGAAACAACCAACTGGACATTCCTCGGCTATAAACGCTGTCGCTGCACAGCCAGACTTCGGCTTAAGTCGGTCAGATGCAGTCGCTGGGGGAAACACGTGGACAGACAATGTCCAACGTGTGGATGGAGTTTATGGAATTCCCCAGCAGCTGTCGACACTGGTTCAACACCAGATGGCAGCAGCAACGTCGAATGCAAATCGTCAGCGGCAGATGGAGAACCAAACATCCCACCAGACGGAAAAACATCACACCTGGAGTGACTTAGTCAACAGGACGCCAAGCCAGTGGAAAATTCCACCGGTGCCACAACAGGTGGAGCCACTTAACTGGTACCAGCAGCAGTTGGATATGCTTCACGGCATGCAAGCGGCTGGATCGCTCGAGCAGAGGATGCTGCTGAGGCAACTCGCTCTCCAACAGGTGTCGCTACTAGAGTCGCAAAATCAACCGGTTAACATCCGCTGTCATCGTTTTCCCAATCACCAATGCTACTGCGCAAGACCGTGCGACCTCACTCCACTGTACAACCAGGAATACTCCCATTCCGTAGGACCATACTCAGCCCTCAACTGGAACGATGGAAGCCCTGGAATGGGCTATACGCCAAACTACGCGCAGGGTATACCCTTTCCGCAACCTTCCGCCATCTACCACCATTCACCGTGCAACGAAGTTTCGAGTTACTACTATCCAGAGAATCTTGCACTTTCTTCCAAAAGGCAACAAAACCTTTGTTGCAGTCCGGACCAGATGGTCTGCCTGCTGGACACTGCAAAGAACCACCTGCTACCTGCTGCATCACCGGTCCTTATAACGACTCCACCACCAACGCCGATGCCTCTATTCTCTCACCTCCGCCAACCGTTATCCCGCCAAACGTCCATGGAAGGTTCCTATCCACCATCTCTCCTCCGTCCTTCCTCATCATTGGGTCTTCCACTCTTTTCTCCACTTAACGTTTTCCAGTTTCCATACGACGTTCGCCAGCTCTTCTATCCGCTGAATCCGTTCGCAACTTAGAGTTGAGTTATACTGGAGACCCTCTGTATAGACCCATGTTGATTGAAATCAACTGCATCTTCAACTAAGACGACTTACTGCTGAAACTCATCAAAATTTAATGCATGCAGATGTGGATTGCTACGAATGCGCATGCATACATGTACATCTATACATGCAGCCTACATGATTATATGTATGAATGTGCGTTTTATACGTGACTGTGGCTTTGCATGTACCGTATTCATGACTTTTTTAAACGTGCAATTGTACACAAAATTCTAAATGGATTTGTGCAGTAGTAGAAGCACGTCTGTGCAGTTAAAACTAGCAAAAAAGGCCATTGTCCTCCAATTGGAAGTAATTTACCATAGAGGATGGGAGAGGAAAGAAGTGGTTGTGCAGTTCTAAAAATTCCTTAAAAACAGCCCTGCATGTATTTTACGTATTTAGACCTATCTATGTATGCATCTACATGTATGTGTGTGCATATTTTACTTATGTATAAGTAATTATGAATGCATGAGTATGCAACGTTTGCTTTTCTGTATAATTATAGGCTACACACGCATGTATGCATGTATGGATGCATTTTAATTATAATATGTAGCCTATGTACTGAAGTTTGTACTATGTATGTATATTTATAGCCTATGTATGTTTTTCGTTTGTGTGCATACATAGCCTACTATGCTTGCATTTATCTAAAAAAGATGTACATGCAAAGACGCTGACTATATTGAACGCTCAGTTCATTTAAGAAATCCTGAAACAATTTGTTGGTTTTCGAAAGACCTATACGCCTCTCGTGACGTCTCGTCTGGTCCGAAGGCTAATTTTCAACCGAAAATGTATTAATCACTTTTAGAAGACTTAACCACGTCTGCCGTTCACGGTCGTCTGCTCACAAACGAACGTTTTCGCGCTCATAATATGTTTAGACAATTCAACGCATCAAATGCATGAAGTGGATTCCTATCTGAATACGAACATCTACTGATTGGAATTTGAGAAATGCCTGCTACAGTCCATTCCGCTTCTGTACAAAGGAACAAAACACCTTACAGTACGAAATGTACCGTAAACGTAATTTCTTTTAATGGTAAATTTATATCCTCTTCCAGGAAAACTTCGCAGATCGAGATTGAAGGCAATGAACGACTATATAGCGTACGCGTCGAATCCATGCAGCCTTTACATTTCGGCACTTGCCAGAGATATTGAAAAGGCGCTATATTAGTTGTCTTGACGCATATATGAACACATGCGTGCGTAAACACATAGTTACATACATTACATACAAATGTAGGTGCATACATTATACACAAGCAATTACACATCCATGCAAACCACATAGGTATAAGCATGCAAACTTACATTCGAGAGTGAAAGTTGACACTACATGCATGTAGATGTTGTCCTTAGAGCGGGCATATTTGCAGAATTCAACATTCTTGTTGTTGTTATTGACATTGTCAATATGCTGTTCGTTCCGCTATTGTTGTTGTTGCCAATGCCAATTTTGCTCTTAGCGAGACTATCATTCACTCTAGACTGAAAAGGCAGGGCTTTGTATCAGATCTCTAAATCCTTTTGGCAATTCGAGAGTTGATCCCGGTTCTTGGATCCCGTTACTTGCAATCAATCCTTGGTCAGTTAAATATGTTGCGTGCACTACGCCAGCCAATTAGACTTGCACACAATTAATCACCTCTTGTAAACACGCATATTAATTATATCCACAAAACTAAAAAATAAGCATGTATTACAAATCATCATAATTATGCCTACAGGTTTTGACTAATATGAGCCAAATGTGTCATTGCTTCAAATCCTACTTAGGCAAGTAAGCTTACTGATTAAGTCTAAATTGAGGTTTTATTGTCCCATAATTAGTCACCCTCAACTGTAGAGATGAGTTAGTTCTGTATCAATTTCACTCCTCACCACCAAGATTTCTGGCATTTTCTGCAACCAAGAAATCCGTTGAGGAACCCACACATCATTCGTCTTGTGTGGAGCCGTTTCGTGTCGCACCCTCTTTATCGTGATTCGACGAATGCCTTCAGTACAAGATTCAGAAGTACACATTGGCTTGCTACATGTTTAACGACACTGCCTTATCAAAGATGATTAGTGTCGCCCTCCTCCTTTATCCAGGCTTGGGACTGGCACTGGCAGAGAACAACCAGTGGCGGAGTTATTAGTACACATTGAAGCTGGACAACCATTAGACCCAAGAGCCATAATATATGTAGACTGCAATGATCTGTTTTCAGTCTACAGAGTGAAGGATGGTCTCGCTAATAAGAGAGCTGCGAACACGATGAGGTAGACTGGTTGAGATTTCCAGATGACGTGACCAGCAAACTGCGAATGAACATCGATCAAGGACAAGACGTTGTGCCTGGAACAACATCCTTTCCAGCTGAGGCCGATCTAGGAGAGAAGCGACATTAACAGAGTTGCAGACGATTTGACCGTGGAACATAAGTAGGATGACAGATGATCGGTGACAAGCCAAAACATCTCGACATAAGTAGCATAAGACACACCGTCATTATTAAAAGCCAGAGTTAGATAGACAGATAAAGCATGCCTAATAGAATAAAGAAGGAATTTCAAATGAACAAGCTATATTATGAAATAAGGGTGACGCATTGAAGCTCATATCCATTGTCTATCTGTTAGACTATCCGTATGCTAAAGTCTTGGCTGGCATCCCTTTAGCAACTGACCCAGCTACTGAGGTAGGCTTACCTACAATCGTTCTTCATTCAGTGCAGTTTGTTCTAAAATTGAAACATCACAACAAAATACATCATTCATCTCGAATAGGCTGAAGAAAATTCGAAACAACGAAAAGCGTTTGCTTTAGCTTTAAGCCTAGTATTAAATGAATGAGTCCTTTAAGACATCGATGAAGATACAAGCACCAAAATCGTTACAAACTGCAGCTATTGCGAATATACAGAAACCACTTTATCATGTCCGCAACAGTGATGCAACAATTGCAATCCTATAAATAAATCCTATAAATAAGTCTGACATTCATACAGTGGCGTAACCAAGGGAGGGTTCGGGGTTAAACCTCCCTTTGGCTTAGGAAAAAAATTTGAAACAATTTTTAAAGGTTATTTATCCACTTAAATAAGAAAAAAGCAAAACAATTGGTTGTAGCAACAATTGTTTTTCTTACTTTATTCCCTTTGTTACTTTATTCCCTTTCTATTTACTGTAGGCCTAATACTGTTGGGTTAGTGTCAGGAAGGGCATCCGGCCAGACCATAAAACCCCCAAACTCCCCCCCCCCTATCATAAATTCCTGGCTACGCCACTGCATTCATGAGCGTCTTTGTCGATGCCAGGCTGCTCAGTGCTCACGTCTTCCTTGGTTGCACTCATCTCATAATAATAATAGTTGTCCTGCTTCTCATTTGCTCTCTCCCTTCATTGCTTCCATCTCCACAGGTGTGAAATGGATTCACCCGACCCGTCTGCAGCCGCCAAACGACGACCTAATACCCGGATCTTCCTGAAATATCCGCCTTTTATGAGTCTTCATTACACGACTGTTGCGATGTTGTCTTCCTTCCCTTCCATCGGAATTTTATCGTCGAACGCATTACACGCCACGAAATCCGTCGCTGCACGGCACAGGCCTAGCTAGACTCGACGAGAATTTGATTGATTGGGTCTCGCCTTACATTGGGGGCTTGATTGTGGATTGCCGCGCTATGTGGATTGATTGTGGAGGCGCCCAGCAGTGAAGGTCAAGGCCAGACAGGAACATCCGTCATCGTTCCAGACACGGAGTGCAGATGTAACTGCATTTCCGTGCTTCGATGGCCATAAAGACCCTAAGTAACCCCCGAGTATTTGTCATAATTTGTCATTATTGAGCCGCGCAGAACGACCTCAACCGATGCTGCTACTGCCTCTTCTTCTTCGGTTGCTGCTGCTGCAAAACTTCGATAACATTGTGAATTTATTTTGCATTGGAAAATTCAGTGCGAATAAATAAACATTTTGCACGTTTTATTTTGCTGACGGTGGCGATTAAAATAGACGTTTATAATTATGTTGTCTAATGTTTTTAGGTATAGGCCTATCGTAAAATTCCTATTTGGCAGACAGAGAAATAGGCAGACTGATGGACGGACAGAGAAACAGACGCGGACGAACAAATAGACTGGTAAACAGACAAACAGATAAACAAACAGACAAATGAACATACTGACCGAGGAATGGATACAAGCAGGGATATAGATGTGCGAAGGACAAGCATATACAGCCACAGAGAGAAAGAGACACGCACAGAGAAAAGAGGCATACAAAAGGAAGCCGAGACGGTATAGGGCCTACGTATATAAAGTTTTTATTTTAGGGACTTTTAGGACAGCGAAAAACTTGAAAGGAATCATCACAATTTTAATGGAATTAATATTGATGCCAGTTGTATCACAGATGAACAAAGACCAACGAATTTATTTTCATTTTGTAACATTTGTAACCAATGTATAGGAAAGACACGCACAGACAGACCGAAAAACAGACAGACAGAAAGACAGGCAAACAGACAGAAAGACACGCATAGACAGACAGATAGGCACGCAGAAAGACAGGCAAACAGTCAGAAAGACAGGCAGACAGAAAGACAGGCAGACAGAAAGACAGGCAAACATACAGAAAGACAGGCAGACAGAAAGACAGGCAAACATACAGAAAGACAGGCAGACAGAAAGACAGGCAATCATACAGAAAGATAGATATACAGACAAAAGAAAGACGGCCAAACAGACAGAAAGACATAGAGAAATACGACCACACAGATTGAAAGACACACGCACATATAGAAAGATAGACAGTCAGATGGACAGACAGACAGTCACGACAGTTTCTGCCTTGCCATGATTACGTATACTGCACAGTTAGGCCTACATAAAAGTATAAATAATGATTATTGTATAGGCTACATATGATTCAAATACTGTTATAGAAGCAGACGTAAGTGGTTCAATTTAGATTTATTATGCCAAATTAATCTTTTGTCGAGGGCAACTGCCTTTGTTGTCGTAAGCTGTCGTTAAACCCTGGATCTTCCTCCTCATATTCCGTTTGTGGGGTGCGGTGTGTATAGTGGGCATGTTCGTTGCCTTGCAGCCGTTGGGTTGCAGGTTCGAATCCACCCTCAAACCGTCGCGTATAGGGATCTTGGGCAAGTCCTTCACTCGCAATTGCTCAGCGCTTTGGCGTGAAACTCCGATTCAGTGTCCGCGCTGTAGTCGGGATCGCTTCTGAGTAGTATCTTGAAGGGGCGCTGTAGCATGTGCACATACATAGGCCCACATATGGTTTAGTTGTCCATTTGTTCTCTGTTTAGTCTTTTTGCCATTATGCTACTGCTATAACACGTTTTCCGTTAGACTGGACAGTGGACACGTATTATGTTTCTGCTATGGTTTTATTCTTCATGTGTGCTATAATTATGTTATTCATTCATTCATTCATTCATTCATTCATTCATTCCGAAAACTTAGTTAGCGCCCCTTCAAGAAGCCTACTCAGAGGCGCTCCCAGTCCAGC
>OX457047.1:19079206-19141706 GCA_949752735.1 Lumbricus terrestris | reverse complement strand
ATATGAATTCCCAGGCAATCCAGGCTCTAACCAATAGTTATTTAGTCCCACGTTGAATAGTTTGCGAACATTATTCTGTTTGGATAAGATACCTCTTTTAACGTATTACCGGTTATTATAAAAACCTTGCCAACACCCAACTGATGTAAAATTTATGGACTCCATCAGGAAAAAAGAAGTTCACATTACCCGACTTCGGATGTGGCATGTCCTTAATAACCCTTGGCTGAAAGTGTTAGGTAAAAGCACAACAGACCTGTGTTCTAAATGTCAATTTCCTGAAACAACTGAGCACATGCTGCTTGCGTGTATAAAGAATGATATATCAATTTTACTACTTAAAAAATGCGAGGAGAAAAAAGTGGAATGCACTGTTAAAAATATTTAAAGACGTCAACAGCAATTTGTAGCTATAAGATGTCGTTAAACTTCTGATTAATAATAATAAATAACGCCACAACGTCATAATCGGGCTTCTGCTACATTCCCTACAGGTTTCCTTCAGGCTCGAATCAACCTCCAGTTGGACATTGGGATTAATATGGAAAGTAAGTAAGTTAGTATGTAAGTATTTTGCTTATTACTCCTTTTGAAAACGAACAATGGGACATAGAACATCGTTATTATACATCGGATTAACAATAGGTAACAACAACGTACGATTTAAAATCCCAAGTTAAATATAATATAACACTGGTCAACACTGATTTTATTGCCAAAGATATTAGAGCGAATTTAGGGTAACTTTGTGGTGCTGATTCCGAATATGAAGTCGGTTTTGCTAGATTGGCTCTAATTTTTGAGTTTTTAAAGACAATATGAGAATTAAAATGGTTAGAAATGCCTAGTGGCAAAATGCATTGAAATAGCCATAGATTTGTACATATTCAATACATAAATGGCAATTTATTCAGTATAATAACATATACACATGGCAAGCTGATTAAGATAAGCAATGAAGCATAGTAATTGAATTATTGCATTTGAAAAACGTTTTTTATACGTTTTTCGGTTATGTACATCATCAGGACAGTCACATTGGGGCTCCAGCAATAGTCTGCCATCATGTGGGTGTCCCATTTGCCTTGATATCTTTCCTCCATGGCCTTTATATCCTGATGAATTGTTTCCCTATCCACCAATGGCTCATTAATGATATATTTGCTGCACCTATCGCCATGTTTTCTCTAGAGGGCACTGTCACCTTTTGCCAATTATCTTGCTTTGCCCTACTAATCCCACAAGCAGATGAAGCAAGAGTACTTCATATATCCACTTTGCTGGCCAAGCAAGAAATTTACCATTTTCAGATCAACACAATTATACATCTGGTGTTCATTATAAAAGAGCTTCTGCAAGATCAATTTTATATTTTCATATTCTTCTTTGAGCTTTATTGGGTGCGCTATTTGGAAAAGAGGAACATATAGGTCACAATTGTGCAATAAGACTCATTTCAAGCTTCTCTTGGAGCTGTCTATAAGCAGTGCCAATCTTCTGGTCTATATTCCATTCCCATTTTATGAAGAAGTCCAGGATGTTATGACAGTACTTATACAAGTTCTTCATCTTGGATGAAGTAAGGAAAAAGTTCTACCTCACTTGTTCGATAAGCTGCTAGGTTAGCTTCTGACTGTATGTAGCTAGTTCTTTTCTTTTAGTCTGAATGCTAAATGATCTGATGATTGCTTCGAGAGACTGAGATCCCGTAGCAGATCACTGAGCTTCTTTTGGGAAAACTGCTGAGGTGTAGCAGTGCTTCATACTCACTTCCACTGCTATCTGCTGTGCTACTTTATAACTTCCGATTTTCTTCAGAATCTGACAATGGAAATTCAGGAATTGTGGTACACTGCTATAGGGACTTCTTCGCTGTGTGGAACAGGTCGCTGATTCAAAATCAGGATATTCCCACATGCATTTCTTTTATAGATTGAAACCTTTCACTTAACTACACAAAAATAGCATAATTGTTTTCTGCTCTCTCCACGTCATATCATATGAACACCGAAATTTTAACTCTTCCGTTCTCTATTTGTCCACTGCCGTAAGCATTCAACGCAGGTTTTACAGACCTTAGGAGGAGCCCAAGACTTGTCTTGGTTTACATGTGCCACTCCAAAACAAGCAAGATAAGCTTGTTTCACAGAGTCTATAGCATGTTTTTCTATATTTCTCAATACAGTATTCGCCAAAATATAGCAGAATGCATTAGGATTGTTTAAGCCTCTTCGTGAAGTTTTTCATATTTACCTGGGAATAAAACCAAATAGAAATATTTCGCGTGCTCATTTTGTGCTTGTATATTTGTTCACAAGATTTACTATCTCTTATTTGTACCTTCTGTGGAACTTATTTCAATTTCAAAGTTAATTTGATTACAGTTCATTTACTTTATTCGTGCTTATAACACGTTACACAAGTGGCCACTAATAGTTTATGGTAGGTACCCATTATCTCACAAACTAGAGCCAACTTGAAAAAACCACTTTCATATCTGAATTCAGCAGCCCCAAAATACCAAAGATCGGTTAAAATATCGCTGGCAAAAAACAATTTTTTTAATCTGTTGACCTGTGTAATTATTAAACTATAATCTTCAGACAAGTTAACTATTATTTTTTTAAACATAGAATTCCAATTGGAGATGTCTCTTACACACCTCTTTTAACTTTACTAAACTATTATCATGAAACAAATAAACTATTTTTTTAAACAGAGAATTCCAATTGGAGATGTCTCTTACACACATCTTTTAATTTTACTAATCTTATATCATCAAACAAATTAACTATTATTTTGTTAACAGAGAATTCCAATTGGAGATGTTTCTTACACACCTCTTTTAACTTTAGTAAACTATTATTATCAGACAAGTTAGCTATTATTATTGTTTAAAACTGAGAATTCCAATTGGAGATGTCTCCTACACACATCTTTTAATTTTACTAAACTTATTTCATCAGACAAGTTAACTATTATTTTTAAACAGAGAATTTTAATCGGAAATGTTTTTTACACACCTCTTTTAACTTTACTAAACTTATATCATCAAACAAATTAACTATTATTTTGTTAGCAGAGAATTCCAATTGGAGATGTCTATTACACACCTCTTTTAACTTTACTAAAAAAACTATCAATTCAAAGCATTTCGACATGGGGGGGCACTTTTTGAAGTCTTAAACAAAGACTATAAGCACTAAAATGAGGAAATTTGTTAAAATAACTACCTGAAATGCTACCATTGTATTGCTGAAAATCGAAATTTTTCGAAGTTTTGGGTCATATCTCCCTACCCAAACCCTCCCCTGCTAGGCGCTTCGTGCCTCGGCGATCGTCATTCGGCCGCTCTGCCGTCCCCCCCAAAGTTCGGACCAGGTCTCCGCCTATGCCTGTTTCTCTCTCTAAATATCTCTCTCTATATATATTTATTATATAATTATAGGCCTATATGTATATGAGAGTTATTCCTCCAACCCAACTTAGGCGCTTTAAACAGACTATAGGAACATTCCCTCTACTGATGTACGGACAGCACCTACAGCTGACAGCATTATCATCATGCATAGCTTTCAAAGTCACTCCCGCTGCTTTGTGCAACGGTATTTAAACCGTCCAGTCACATACAGTGCAAGAAGGACTTCGCAACGCAGCCGACAACGACGGTGTATGCACGCTTGCTGTTTTAATGAGACCAAGGGCGGATACAGAAAATTTTGAAGGGGGCCAAGATTTTCGGTCTTGTTGGTGGGTCAGGGGAAAAATTTCGTGTTATTCGTCGCCGAGAAAACTGATGACCTTTTTTTAGTCATTCGTCCAAATTTTCATGAAAAAGTTAACATTTCATCCGCCAAAAAAGTTGACCTTTTTTTAGTCGTCGGTCATCATAGTCGGGAGTATGCTAAATCAAATGGGGGGTCACGTCCCATGCGATTTCTTTAATGGGGGGAGGGCCTGGTATCCTGTTTTCTCTCCCGCTGCATTATGTTAATGGCTTGAAACCAAATGAGGGGAGGCCACGTCCCATGCAATTTTTAAATGGGGGTGCCATGCCAATTTGGCCCCCCTGGATCCGCCCCTGAATGAGACGCTAGAACAATTTCCGGCATTTAACAACATCAGGGCAGCAGTTGACATCTGCAATAATATTCTACACATACATCTCTCTTCCTTTTTCCAGGCTTTAAGAGTTCATTCTGCGTTGGATTACCGCCGCTGCCAAATAGTGCAATAATAAAATGTGGTCGTATTCGAACGACGACCATCATTCTTACCCAGCCAAGTGCTGTTAACCCGACCACTCAGCCGGCGGCCCTGCGCCGTGCCCTCCAGCGGTCGCGAAATTATTTCCGGTCTCGCGTTGAGTTGGGTCGAACGGGGAACAGGGATTTAATCATCGTTCTCTCGAACGTCGTCGTCACCACCGCTATTTGACTCGGTCACCTTCGTCAGTGACGACTGCGGTGGTCGGTCGGCCGCAGGAAACCCGCCAGGAAACGGATTGAGGTTGAGGAAGTCGGAGTGCGGCGGACGCGGCGCGTAATGCGGCGAGCGCGGGGCGTACAGCGCGGCGGCGGCGCTCTCACTCGGGTCGCTGGCATACGCAACGCCCGCCTCAACCGCCGCAGTTTGAACGGACGCCGTACGACCAGAACGGCAGTGAGACCGTGGACTGCTGGCAGACACCATCGATCGACCCACACCTCAGTCGTCCGTGCTCGGAGATCTTACTTAGATTAGCAGCGTGTCTCCGTAATTCGGACGTTTCACGCCAACGCCGGAAGTGAACTGCCATCGACTGCTGACGATTGACGACTACTGGCGCCATCTATTCGTCAGGATTTTAGCGACAGGAAGCGCATGCGCACTCGGTAATTCCGCTGCCAACGGTGACGTATTGTTGCTCGTCGTCGGTTCTTTTCTAGGTTGGCGCTAGAGAAGTGCGAGTTGTACCTCTGATGATTTCGTCGATGAATGCCGATGTGGAGAAAGAGAGAGTCGGGTAATAGTTGGGATGTGAAAAGCCGGCGCTATAGAAATCTCTGATTTTTGACTGGTAAGGCTCGAGATCTATTCTACCGCTTTTAATTTGAAAAATAAACTTCGAGTTAGACATACAGCGCTCGTGAATAAGCTGGTGCCCTGCGCTTGGCTTTCGCGTGGCGCTCTAGAAATTTGGAGCTAACGACTACGACTGATTGCGCTGGTTACCTGTCGTATTTGCTTTTGTGTAATTTAGCAACAATAATTAGATCTATGGTGCACAGTGTAGGCTACTCTCAGCAAAAGATCGTAAATATCGCTGCGATGCATGTGCGGTAAAGTAGAATAAAATACATCATTCGCTATTATCACGGAAGAAGATCGTGTATTCAGTTTTTCCAATTCAATTTATTTCCCGAACCAACATAACACACTTATTGTAGTGAACACAATGCTAACATTATTTGTGGTTATCAGAGGAGAGCCGGCAGGGATGGCCAATCCCACATGTAGGCCTAGGCTATAGCTGTGTTGCACATTTTCACAGTATAAAAAGTCACTCACTTATCTCAACAGAAGATCACATACTGTGACATACATTGTTCTTACAAAGTCACTATATCTACATTTCAATTTCCAATTCCATATGCTGTCGTAGCAAACACACGCTTAGGGCAACCAGTGCATTCCAACACTATTGATTATGCACTATCATGCAGTCGTCCTATATTGGTTGGACGTACTTCCTTTTATCTCTGCGGTTATAAGGTCTAATGATCAGTGCATATACAACAGACGAAAATGAGACGAATCCTAATTTCATTATGACGTCTGCTGTGACGTCTTGAGAAGACGGATGCATTAGCGGTCTACGAGATCAACCCAGCGCTATATAAATATAATAGACTGCACAGAGTATTACGCATGCAGGGCAGGAATCGAGATGTGTATAAGTCGCACCCGAGTATAACCCGAGAGACAAAGGGCGTCGGAAAAACGAGTATCAGTGGGACTGCATGCAGAGAGATATATGGAGGATAACGAGAAATGGACAGATGACAAACAAGTTGACCTATACAGTGGATCAATCAGAAACACGGATACATTGATGCATAGGCAGGCATACGAAGATGGCGAGAGACATGCGTATGTATACAGACTGTAGTATGAAGCGAGAAAAGTGGAAAGAAATGACTGGTCAACGTACATTGCTTTGGCAGGATAGAAAAAGAGATGCGCAGATACAGAGACGATCAAATGGATAGACATACAGAAGGTATGTTTAGAAAGCATGTAAACAGAGAGTGGAGTGAACACTGCAAAATATGTCGGGAACAGTTTGCTTTTTAAATTCCCATCAGAGGATATGTTATTCACCTTAAGTCAGTGGTTACCTACAATTTTTTTTACTGTAGGGCCACTTTTTTCTAAATTTGAAGACACGAGGGCCACGTTTTCATAGTTGAAGGACATTAGGCTAAAATTTTATTAACTAAAAGCATAAAACTTTTATAATTGGATCAAAATAGAATGTTTTGTTATTTAAAGAAGT
The DNA here is from genome assembly GCA_949752735.1 of Lumbricus terrestris. Lineage (NCBI taxonomy): Eukaryota > Metazoa > Annelida > Clitellata > Crassiclitellata > Lumbricidae > Lumbricus > Lumbricus terrestris. Next base: position 19,135,168 of record OX457047.1, on the reverse strand, counting down.
AAAAATAAAATAATTCGTAAAAAAGAAAATAATTCTGCGTTCCATCCTGTCCAAATTGTCAATTTTTTCATATATTTTTGTTAATTCTTTGATAGATGAGTGCCACTTTTAAAGGCCTGGCAGGCCACTTATGGCCCGCGAGCTATGGGTTGGGAAACACTGCCTTAAGTCATTACTCCCTTAAGTTATTCACCGTAAGTTATTCACCGTAAGTTATTCACCTTAATTTAATTCACCTTAAGTTAGTCACCTTAAGTTAGTCACCTTAAGTTATTCAAATTACCTTTTTCACATTAACTTATTCGGCTTAAGTGTATTCACCTTAAGTTTATTCACCTGAAGTTCATTCACATTAAGTTTATTCACATTAAGTTATTCACATTAACTTATTCCCCTTATTATACTCAGACAGAAATTTACGAAATAGCCGTTTCTGTGAATCGCCAACTCATCATCACTATTATAGTCGTTCCATACATCTCTAAGATTTCTGTCCAGCCATTGTCTTGCATGTAGTCATTGTCTTCCAGTCATTGTCTCGCAATCATTGTCTTGCATTAACGACTGGCGACGGCGCCTCTGATGTCTACGAGAGATTAGTCCGCCATGCTGGAGTAGCGCTCATTTTTATCTGCACCCACCACAAAGAATCCGGAACGATTTCCCTGGTGCACGCATAGCACGTATCTATAGATTCCTAGAAGCCCCGCAGTCGTGCTTGTTCTGTCGGTGTCACGAAATAGAGTATCCCCCGTATTAATTGTATCTCCCCAAATTAAAAAAGTCGAAAAACCGCTTCCGCGTGTATTTTTGGGGGCAAATGAATTTTCATTTTTTTTTAACAATGACGCTAACAGTTATGTTTATTCCTACTAGGCTATATAATTTGTTTTGCCCTGTTTTTGGAGCACTTAAAATATTTAAAACACTTAAGAACACTCAGAGTCACTAAATAAATTCGAGTTGCCTTTATTTGAGCATTGCTTAGGACACTTAAAACAATTACAGTCACTTTAAATTTTGATTACAGCATAAAAAATTTAATGTGCGCATTTTTCAAAAAAGGGGATAGAATAGTTTATCCCCCTGGATAGTATAGACCGGTTAATTCCATCCGGAGGATAGATTAATTCATCCCCCGCGGATAGCTTTCAGGAGGGATACTCCGTTTCGTGACACCGGCGCTATAGATTTATCGCGAGATCCCACATCAACAGCGCCGCGGCTTTACATCAGATATTAGCCGACAGAAAAAAACTGCATCGTCAATAAATTTATTACAGACAACTATGATATTAGACGATCGATTGCATGGCACGTGATGTACTCGCATGCGAACATGACATCATTATTATTCCTTGATGGAAAGGCGATCATCGTTTTTCATAGCCATCAACGGTTTTATGGTTGTGCAGGAAGCAAGGAAAATCACTTAAGCATCAGCTGATCGATGCGGTTGTAAGCTGACCAGAAAAAACGTCAGGATTCAATGAGGATTCTGCCAGATATCGTTCGCTTGAAGGGATCGTCTCGAAATCTTAAAACTCACTTAAACGCATAAAATTATATATGCTACGTGAATTTCTTGTATCTTAGATATATCTTGTCTTCCGTCAGCAGTTATCAATGATCTTAAAGACTCCACAACAAACTGAGTTCGTCACTTAAATGGTCAAGGGCGACAACAATATTATTATGAGCGCTAGGCACATTGGCTAAAAATTTCAGTAGATCGTGTCCAACGGGTCAGGGTCACGAATGTTATTCAGCATATCAAAAAGATTAAATGTAAAGAAGATTATTACAAATTTCAAAGAATTTTGGCAGATAATAAGGTAGGTGAAGAGTGAAATAGAGTGTGTGTCAAAGGACCTGCCGCGACCTCTGGTATAGCGCCGCCACTGGCAATAGGTAGGGGAGAGTTGCCTAGAATGAACCGTTGCCTTAATTGGACCGCAGCCATTTAACACCCTAGACGCATTTTTTGCTTCGTTTTCAAATGTTGTATTCTTGCGCGATTGAATATTGATCGTGCCGCCGCAATCAGTTTTACGAAATTCTAAACATTTATTTAGTTGCGGTAAAAACTATATTTCACGTAGTTTTGATCTAATTTTTGCCCTACCTGACAATGAGTGTAGGCAATTTAGGCAAGCTTTCAAAATTGCAGTCACGTTTGTTTTGATCATAGCCAGGTTTCATGTTTAAGCAACAATACTCGATTTAGCGCTAAGACTGACACCTGTTAAACTATGACAGTGTGAGTAGAAGTAGTCCGTGTTGCCTGAAATGGACCACATTAAGTCTCCTTAATTGGACCTATAATTTGGGTGCGGTCCATTTAAGGATACCAGTACTTGCAATGTTATTTGGTACGGTCCATTTAAGGATACCGGTACTTGCAATGTCCTGTTGTGATTCTTTAACCATTACAATACCTCTTTTGGCATAAGTTTCATGGAACAACAGTCAACAGTGTGGCATGGGATTTGGCGATGCTTCTGACAAGCATAGAACGAATAATTTCAAAATATGCAATAAATGTCAGTTGTAGGCTTAATAGTTTCATAACAGTTGCTCTGAAGCAATACACTGCTATTATAGATGAAGATAAATTTAATGTTCGTCTGTGCGAACTGAGCGCAATTCTTCTTGTATTATATACATGTATACTCAAATAGATTTAACTGGGTACTAATGTAAGACTTAACAATCATTTATTCCCAGCATTAGCTAGGCCATATTATTTCACTATATAGAGGCCTAAATAGTCTATAATATTATGTAGACCTGCACTGGTTATTATGGCAAAGTACTCCTAATTGGTCTGCAGTCATATATTAAGTTGATTTCAGCTACTGCAATTGTGCATTTATATTTTTAACTGTATGGTTAGACACTAAGTGTTTTAAAAGTTTCCCTTGCTTTTTAGGTAAAATTACCTGCTAAAACCGTCTTTAAAATATTGTGTCCCATTCAGGGCAAATGGTCCAATCAAGGACACCATGCGGTCCATTCAAGGAAACAGGTTGCCTTGATTGGACTTTTTAGGGGTACCTATTTGTTTATTTATTTCTCATAAATCCACGAATATATTTTGTCTTTTGCTTATTAATACCATAGATGAACAATCAACCAAGCATATGGCATGCTTTCCTTTTGGAAATTCAGTAGCATTTATGCAGCACACCTAAGTTTGCCTTAGGTGGTCCATTCATGGCAACTCTCCCCTATATTTTCAGCAATCCGCATATACATGTAGTTTGTCCTGTAGGCCTATATGTATAAGGTAAGAAAATATTTAATTAATTTAGATGATCTTAAATAGATCCATTATGAGATTCACACGAATCAATTTAAAGCAAAAGCTATGTACAGTACATGCGATCATAAAACCAGGCAAAAGTGACCGAAGAAATTGTTTTTTCAACGAGAAAGAAACCTTGACATAAATTTTGGTTCAATTGAATTCAGTTCCAACTAAAAACGTTCAACTTCCAGGCGCCATTTTGTTCAGCAATGACTATACATATGCATACATGTACATATACATATCTACATGTGCATGCATACATATTATATATGCACATATAAATGCATATATACAGTGGACGAGAATTATATTATATTGGCATTGCTTAAGTTCTTCAACATGACAGTGTTGTTTCTGTTATTACTGACCTGTAGGGACCAATTCTCTCCGATGACTGAAATTTCCATCTGATCACACAATTCTTACTCCACCCACCCCACGCCCACCCCACCCCACCCACCCCCTGCGCAGCATTGCAATGGCGACCACCGGGACAATACGGGTCTTTGTCTTCGCTCTTCTTCTTCGTCCCCTACGTCATCACCGTCGTCGCCATTCGCCCCGTCTTCCACCACCCCCATCGCCATCTTTGTTCCACGTCTCCTGGTGCTGCTGTTGCCTGGCCGTCCTTTGTCTCAACCGGGTGGTCGTTCTCGGTCGAGTCTACGCGTCCCACATGAGCGATACGATCGTCGACACACAGTTCGGCAAACTACGCGGGGTTCTCGTTACGCTGCCGAACAAAAACCTCGCGCAGGTCGAGGCCTACCTCGGGCTTCAGTACGCGTCCGTCCTCGGCGGAGAGCTGCGCTTTATGCCCCCGACGGGGTCGCTTGAGAAGTGGGACGGCGTCCGAGTGGCGCTGAAGTTTCGTCCGGTCTGTCCTCAGCGGATTCCACCGGACGAGGAACTGAGGAAGAGAATGCCGCTCGGAAGAGTGGCGCACTTTAAGCGGATCATTCCGTTCCTCGAGAAGCAGAGTGAGGAGTGCCTCAATCTCAACGTATACGTACCCGTGCGAGGTAGGTTCAGCTTCACTCAGGTCGACACACTGCACACACACACACACACACACACACAAGCACACACGCACACACACACGCACATACAGACGTTATCCCTACAACTTTTCTTGTAGCCTATTACCTTTCTTAGTTATTATTTCGGTGTTTTATTCTACATTTTTTAATATGTAACCGGGTGCGGTGTGTCACCAGGAATTGTCTGATTTTAAATTAAACAAATATCCACAAAAGAAAACTTTTGTGTAAGCCAAGATGCAATTTGCAGTGGGTCAATCGATAAAGAATATATAAGTTTGGCATTGCAATAAAGAATATTCAATTCCATTCCATACTTTTCTATTCCATTCTATTCCATATATTCCGCGTATTGCAGACAGTGATGATAGAAATCATGAGAAATGCACTCGAATGGGTGACCGGTGATCAGACATTACTATATGCAAGCCATGTGACCGGACGGCGCGCTCTGCCCGTGCAAACATCACCAACACGCAAGACCTCTGCTGAAACGATCCTCAGATCCCAGCATGAAATAAATCCGCGATCCGTACAAAAGATCAAACGGACTCTTAATCTGAGACGAAAGAGAAATCGTGTCCTTTCCGGCGATTCCCGGAAGTTAATTGTATCAGATATAGGCCTACCATTAAAACTTGAAAGACGTTTAGTTCATGCACGGGTCAACTACAAAGTTATCATCATCAGAGGAGGAAAGGATGTCATAGAGGGTGTTTCTATCGGCGCAATGATGTCATGCAGTGCACGGCAGCGGCAATCAAGTTACTGAAGTGATTTCTTGTGGGTGCGATGACTTAGAAGCATTCAAATTCGGAAGAAAGCGTGAACTTTATACATAAAGTTCAGTTTATGTTTGATGGGCAACACACAGTCGCCCATGAGACTGCTATCGCTGTTGAAGCATCTCAAGAACTGACCAGCGAGTTAGCAGAGGCAGGTTGTTGTCGAGATTGACACTTAGGGGGAGTGGGAGAGAGGGAGAGAGGGAGACAGAGTCATACACAAGGGAAGGAGCGTGAGAGAAAAAGAGAGGGGAAAATCATGCACAAAAGAAGGGAGAGAGTGAGAGAAAGAGAGAGGAAAATCATGCACAAAGCGGAGTGAGAGAGACAAAATCATGCAAGAAGGGAGGGAGTGAGAGAAAAATCACTCACAGGGAGAGAGAGTGAGAAAGAGACAAACTTATGAAAAAAAAGAGAGTGAGAAAAAGACAAAATCATGCACGAAAGAGGGGAGTGAGAGAAGAAGTCATGCACAGGGTTGAGAGAGAGAGACAGAGAGAGAGAGAGTGAGTGAGAGAGAGAGAGACAAAATCATGCAGAAACGCAGAGACGAGGAAGCGCAAAGAGAGGCAACAAGGCAGACAGATAGAAATAGAGAGAATGAATTTAAGAGAATAAATGACAATAAATTAGATGTGCAGCAGTTCAGACAGATAGCCACCGATGATATACTATGGGCTTCATTGCATGCGATGGATTCTTTTAAGCTAACCTTCTTCTTTAACTTCCTCCTATACGTCCTCTCCTCTTCCTCTTTCTCATACTCCCCACTTCTTCCTCCTATTCCTCCTCCTCTTCCTCCTCCTCTTGCTACTTTTCCTCCTCTTCCTCCTCTTCCTCTTCCTCCTCCTCCTCTTTCTCCTCCTCCTCCTCTTCCTCCTCTTCTTCCTCCTCCCTTTCCTCCTCCTCCTCCTCTTCCTTATTTTCGTCCTCCTCTTCCTCCTCCTCCCCCTTTCTTTCTCCTTCTCCACTCCTCCTCATCTTCCTCCACCTCCTCCTCCTCCTCTTCCTTATCTTCCTCTTCCTCTTCTTCTTCTTTTCCATTTTCTCCCACGTTTTCTCTTTTTCTTCAGAGTCTCATAAAAGTCAGCTAAGCGAGATCGGTATGAAGAAATGATCCAACCATAAATCATCTCCCATCTCCCATCCTCCAATGGATAGAGTATTAAGAACGTATATACAGCGTGCATTTCTAGCATTTCCATACACTTGCCATTATGACATGAAATCAAACTGGTAGGCTATCTTGCAACGTCAGACGTCATCATTGTACCTAGATATTGTACCTACTACTATTCTGTAGGGATTGCTCGGATTAGTCTCGCTCCAGGCAGTGCCATTAAATTTCTAATTGCAAACGTAATTATAGTTGCCGCGTAGAAACGCACTGCCAACATTTGCATAATATGCCTACACACACACGCACGCATGCACACAGACGCACACACAAACACATAGGCCTACACAAACGCACGCAAAAGCAAGCACACACGCACACACACACGCACACACACATGCACACAGACACACACACAAACACATACACGCACAAAAGCAAGCACACACGCATGCGCACGCGAACAAACGCGCGCACCCACGAGCACACCCACGCATGCACACACGCGCGCGCACGAACACAAAGGCACAGACACAAAGACATGCACAAACACACGCACAAAGACATGCGCACGCACAAACACAAACACGCACACACACACAAACACATGCACAAAGACATGCACACGCACAAACACAGACAGACACAAACACATGCACAATGACATGAGCAAACTCGAACACAAACACACGCACATACACAAACACACGACAAACACAGGCACATGCGCAGACTCAAGCACATATGCACTGTAATCCTACACGTCACACATCGATCTATTATATAGTGATTTAACAGTGCACAGTGTTGCTTGAATCGTTCGTTAAGTTTCAGCGCATGGCATGATAATATTACACGTTGATGAATGCCACAATTGCCACATCGATTCAAGAAATGTCTGTTCACAACGACTCAAACACGAGAAGCATCTTCACTCATCGCCAAGTGCACGACAGTAATTGCACCGAAGATTAGGTTTGATATATTAAATCGTGGTGATTCTCGACCACGCAGCCTCATCTCAGATGGCATTAGGAACGAATGCTCGCCAAACCTGGTTGAAGCTCCTCAAAGATTTCCGAAATGGCCAATATGTGACGGCGCACGCCCGTAAAACCAGTCAGTGGCATAATATGTTATATTGGCCTGGTTAGGCTACATTTGAGCACGACAGGATTGCGTGTAACATCGCTGGGAAAACGAATCTGGGATTTGTCAGGTGCTTAGCCACTGAACCCACATGTCAGTGAGATCTACGCGATCTTTCATGGCTTGGATTCCAACGTCATCTGAGCAAAACATTGATGTCTGTATGGTCAGACAACGTTGCCAAATATTGACTCAACACTGGACACAATCTGTGTCGGACCAAGGCCTATTAAAGATTTCACACTCTGGCAAGATAATTTGACATATCACGTGGTATGGGTCGACGATGAAAAACAATACAGACGAAAAACAATAAAGCATCAAAACATAAGATAAAAAACCTGTTTTGGGAGAAAAAAACGTGCGAGGAACTGTCAACTAAATACCCGTTAGATATGACCTGCTTTCTTACGCCTTTCAACATTTGGGTTGATATGCTTTCTTAACCATTCAATCTCTCAACTTTCCCTACAGGTGAATCAGTCGACAAGTCTAAATGCCGTATAGTTTGTTGACAGGCGTATTCTTTTATAATTAACTTAATTGTTAAAGTCAGCCAATAGCTGATGAAGTAACTGGGTAATTTAGGCTATAATTTCTGAATCTCGGGAATTCTTTCTTATGCCTGATGTGGCTATAACGAAAAGATCGTCCGACTGAAGAGATGAAGAAGAGTAGACTGCTGCTAAGAGTGATAAATGCGGTTACAGTTGCCTATAATTTTTCTGAAATAACTTGGGGTTGATATGCACTGCAGGGCCGCAAAGTGGCTTATGGAACCTACGGTAAGTCAGTCTAAGGGGCAAGTCTGATAGATGCCTTCGATCGAGGGCATGGGTTGCACGGTTGCCGGATAATTCGGAGCCGGGCAATTCGGAGCGGAAAATTCGGAGCTGCCACGAGTTATTCTCATCAATCTGACTTCCATTGAAGCAAGGATTATTTTCATCAATCCAGCTTCTATTTGAGGAACAATTCCGTTAATTAATCCAACTTCTATGAAAAAATTTGTCTGTCTGTCTGTCATTTTCTTCGTCTGTTTGCTTATTCCACATGCTGCCCTTTTTTCATCAATCCAACTTCTATTTAAACAAAACAATATGTCCTTTCTCCCCCGAATTGTCGAAATGAGGTGCACCAATTCAACGATTGGAAAACGCTGTTGTCGGTGTCAATGACGTGTCGGATTCGGCGTCCAATCTTCCGGATAAACGGATCACTATATCTGTCGCAATCAGATCGGCAAGTGAGACTTTGACGTCGATGCGTTGAACCAAGTTCCATATATCCTGCGTTCCACGCTCTGCAGACCGGATATTATTTGCCATCTCTCCAGTCATTCATTTAACACACATCGCCACTTAGCAGCAAAGACCTCTCGTGCAACGACTCTGTATTACAGGACTGGTTACTTGTGAACATTTGTGGTCTTCCTTTTCACTCTCAGCCATAGATGTCGCACTACTTAAAATTCCGTTTCTAATGTTAAAGATTATGATTTGAATCTCCAAACGCTATTTTTATTCTTGCAAACATGATCATTCGTCAATCTATCTTCATAGATGTAACTAATTGAATGTCTTCATTATGTAAACAACGAAACAAGATGTTAAATTTTCTGGAACTCCGATTATCGTCAAATTTTTTGTTTACAAGTCGGTTAAAGAAGAAGAAACCGGCCCTGTATATACATGTATATGAATATATAAAAATATTTATACAGGACCGATTTTCTTCTTTATACAAAATCCTTGCCTTTCGTGTGGACCTCTATATACGCTTATATATACGCGCTTTAGCCTATAGTCGTATATACATGTCTTATATTTATATGTACGGTACATGTTTTATACTTGTATTTTGTATAGCTCATCTCCAAAGAAACCTCTTAAAAAAATTATGCATACGACTTGTGAAGAGAACATAGGCGGCCAAATAGAGTGGTCTAAGAACCGCTGGCAAAACAGAGGCGAAGTATAGGGACAATATTCTAGGTCTCCTTATAAGGGTCGGTCGCAGATTGCATAGTCTCTAGAATACGGGACACAACTGCCGGTCGAGCGGTCTGTCTGTCTGTCTATCTATCTCTGTTTTGTCTATGTCTGTGTCTGTCTTGTCTGTGTCTGTCTCTCTGTCTATCTGTCTGTCTGTCTGTCTGTCAATTTGTCTATCTGTCTATCTGTTTTGTCTATGTCTGTGTCTGTCTTGTCTGTGTCTGTCTCTCTGTCTATCTGTCTGTCTGTCTGTCAATTTGTCTATCTGTCTATCTGTTTTGTTTATGTCTGTGTCTGTCTTGTCTGTGTCTGTCTGTCTGTCTGTCCATCTGTCTGTCTGTCTGTCTGTCTGTCTGTCTGTCTGTCTGACATTTTCCTCGTCTGTTTGTCTATTCCATATGCTGCCCTTTTGTGTCGTATAGAGTCTTAGGCGCGGTGCCTGACTTAAATAAACCGGCATACGGTCGGCGTGCTTATTGTTTCCGGAAGCCATATAACGGAATAAACGCTGGATTAAACTGACTTAACGGGTCAGTCCGGGATCGTTGGCCGGCCAATGAACACCGCGGACCAGATTGCACGGCGGACCTGATTTTACGCCGCACCGGCGTTGAAGTGGGTGCGTTTTTATCACCGCAGGGGATGAGGAGACCGTCTTCCCCTGCCTGGCCGGACTGGACCCTGCAGGGCCAGGGAAAGGCCGTTAATCGTGGCTGGTTTATATTCATTGAGCCCTGAGTGGAATCAGGAATGAGGGGCAGATGGAGCAACTGATAAAGGCCGCTTCGTATACGACCTGCGCCATGTTGTTTGACGTATTAATTTTCTTCCTTTGGCCGTTTATTATTGGCGCACCCTGTGGCGGCGCCGCGTACGCGTAGGGCGCGAATTTTATTGGTGCACCGTGTAGTGGGATGATCGCACGACATGGGGTAAGAGTAATTGGGTGAGATATTGGTGGCCTCGAGGCTGGAGGGATAAGTTCGATTTTAATGTTCCGGCAGAAAATGGTGGGGGCGTGGAGGAAGTTCGTGTTTCGAAGACTTGTGTGGCAGAACCGATGTGATCCATTCAGTTGTAGTGTACTGGATTTTCTTTTAGAACAGTTAATGATCCTTAGGTCAAGTTCATGGTCGAGGCAATTTCCGGTTCTCGGGGACGTAATAACGCAGAAATGAGCTCACTCGTGTAAGTTTTATGTTGTTGTTGTTGTTGATGTTGCTGTTGTTGTTGTTATTGTTGTTGCTGTTGTTGCTGTTGATGTGGTTGATGTTGCTGTTGTTGTTGTTGATACTGCTGATGTTGCTGCTGTTGTTGTTGATGGTGTGGTTGCTGCTGCTATTATTACTGCCACTACTGCCACCACCACCATTACCACCACCACCACTACCATTATCACCACACCACCATTGCCACCACCACCATTACCATTACAATCATTAGGCCTAATCTTGCAATTTTAGCCTTATTATTATTTCTATTTTTGCTATTATTACTATTAGTTTTGCTGGCTGTTATTATATATGTATTAAAATTTATATAGTTTGATCGTTCGAACGTCAGCTATAAATACTAATTGAATATATACAGTCTATTATTATTATTGTTTCTACTATCGTTGCTATTATTATTATTACTTCTTTAAACGTCTGGTGGGTCATTCCTCGTCTTCAGGGTGTGAGCCAAAAGTACCTTTAAAAGCAACCAGGTTGTAACGTTGAATACAGAATTACAGATGGACAGACGTTGTAAAACAAAGCTTGCTTCCCGTCTGTCCCCATTTCGATTACTATTATTACTGTTGCTATTATTGTCATTATCATTATCATTATTATCATCATCATTATTATTATCATTATTATTAGTAGTAATAGTAGTAGTAGTAGGTGTAGTAGTAGTAGCAGTAGTAGTAGTAGCAGTAGTAGTAGTAGCAGTAGCAGTAGCAGCAGCAATAGCAGTAGCATTAGCAGTAGCAGTAGTAGTAGTAGTATCATTATCAATATTATTATTTTTAGTGCTATTATGCAGGCAACCAGTTTATCGACCATTACCTGCATGCAATATAGTCTGAGCTGTCGAGGACTCGCTTAATGACGTGGACAGTGGACACGCTTGAAGAATCATCGTTGTTTTAAATCTACATAATAATTATTATTATTACCCTGATGATTCATGATGGTCAGAGAGTGTCTCCTCTGCTAGACCGACCATCCGTCAGTCGACCAATCGATCCATAGACTGACTGATGGCAGACACGAATATCAGGCGATGTGCTGCTACAGTCGGATGGTCAACCTGGCAACGGAGACCTTCTCTGACCCATATCGTCTCTTTCAAGTTGCTGCAGCGCCACTTCTTGCATGGCATAATATATTATATACACACATTTTGAAATATATGTATACAGTATACACATACACTATTAATATGTATAGTTGTATACAGGGCTGTACTCTAGGGTGTACGCGGGTATACATCGTATTCTCACCTCCGGTGAAAATGGCATCGTGTACTCACCTCCGGAAACGAGGGTAAACGTGGGTATACATTCAATGTATACCTACTTCACAAAGACAAAAGTAAAAAAAGCTCGCAGAAAAAATGACGAGCAGAAAATAGCATTTTCGAAGGAAAAATCATGAAATTATAGCGTTTTACGCCGTGGTCAAGGGTTTTTGGACGAAAAGTCGGTGAAAAAGCTGAATGACTAAAATGACTAAAAAGGAGGTAAAAGGTCGTCAGAAATTTTGATGACTAAAACAGAGGTCAGAATTATAATTATATAATATATACGTTAAAAAAAGCGTGTTAAAAGGAGATGTCATGCTTTATAAACACGTTTGATGGTTGAGCATATAATCAGACAGTCAGACACACAGAAGGCATGTAGCCTACAAGTTACATCTCATGCATCTTGTAGGATTTCTTTTTGCCCTATATATGCAACGTTTCTCCGCTGTCTTCTCTGCATTATAATTATATACATGAAAGAACCTACATGTATATGTCAGTATGATATATAGATATTAACGATTCTTACTAGGGGCAGTGCAGTTTGTTCATTGGAAGGGCTGCTGAAGTACTGCGCAGTCCATTCGTTTGAACTACATGTTGTCGAAAGCTGACCTGGAGAGAGAGATCGCTTGAAGCTGATGCTCTGTCAATATTCACATGATACGAGTGAGAGCGAGTGGAGTCACTTAGCAGAGTGGTTAATATGCGACGGCGTCGTTCGGAAGCGTCCGATATAATTGGATTGGACTCCGCACTGGATCTGTTTGCCCCGCAATCCAATGCGATAATTATAATTATGGGTTTGGCCAACGGTGAAGAGAGAACAACGAAGAAATGTCGATGATGAAGATGAAGGAGAAGAAGAAGAAGAAGAAGAAGAAGGAGAAGAAGAAGAAATGTGGATGATGATGATGATGAAGGAGAAGAAGAAGAAGAAGATGATGATGATGATGATGATGATCATGATGAAGAAGAAGAATAAGAAGAAGAAGAAGAAGAAGAAGAAGAAGAAGAAGAAGAAGAAGAAGAAGAAGAAAAGGAAGAAGAAGATGAAGAAGAAGAAGAAGAAGAAGAAGAAGAAGAAAATGACGAAGAAGACGATGACCAAGACGAAAAAGAGGTATTGTCAGAGACCTAAAAGGAGCAGACTCAGAGGGAGGCAATGAGACAGATAGAGGTGCATAGGCAGAAACAGAGAAGGAGACAGTCACAGACAGATGCTGAGGTAGGGACTGGGATAGATAGAGAGATGAAAGGAGAGATTTTAACATAGACAACGTTAGAGGAACAACTTCCGAACAAGGCAGATGGAATCGAAAGAAACGTAATGAGAAACACAGATCTATGCAGATTGCAGAAGTAGCCTACAAACAGAGAGAGGCACAAAGGCAGGGTGAAAGCATAGAGACAATGCAGAAACCGATAGAGAGAGAAAGAGATAGTGCGTGTGTGTGTGTGAGAGAGAGAGAGATAGAGAGAGAGAGAGAGAGAGAGAGAGAGAGAGAGAGAGAGAGAGAGAGAGAGAGAGAGAGAGAGAGAGAGAGAGAGAGAGAGAGAGAAGAGAGAGACACACATAGACAGAGAGACAGATAGAGAGTCAGACAGAGAGACAGACAGAGACAGACAGACAGAGACAGACAGAAAGAAAGAAACATAGACAGAGACAGAGGTAAAGACAGAGACAGAGAAAGATAAAAAGAGAGAGAGAGAGAAAGATAAGAAAAATGATCGACAGAAAGCTGAAGGATTTCTTCCTTATTCATTCCTTCTTCAATCCTTCCTTCTTCCTTCGTTCTTTCTTCCGTTGCTCTCACGCATGCGCAGATAGTCTCATTAACTGACTGACGTAACGGCTTCAAGATGGCCGACCAGCAGACGACAGATGATTCGACGAAAAGCGCTACAACGTCGATCTCCGCTGGTTTATCGTCAGACCAACCGAGGTCAACGATTGCGAGGAGGACAGGAAATGGATTTCTAATGGCGGTTTAACGGCAACGTTCATTGCTTGCAGGAAAGGCTCGAGTTGGGCTGATTGTTATAGCGCAACGATAACGATCGAAGATGTACGGCGAGAGAGAGAGAGAGAGACAGAGAGAGACAGTGAGACAGAGACAGAGAGGCAGAGCCACAGAGAGAGAATTGTTTACGATAATGAGATTGTAGTTATTCATGTTGCGTGAACGACGCGATGATTACTTCATTGCAAGCAAGATTAGTTCGTCATTGACTACTGAAAGGCGATTGATGTAAAGATGGTGATGATGACGATGACGATGATGAAGATGATTAATATGTATGTGTGAGCACTTGTTAGACTATAGCGCCCCGTCAAGATATTTCTACTCAGCGGCGCTCCCGTCTACATCGCCGACACTGCATCGCAGTTTCACGCCGAAGGGCCCGAGCAATTAATGAAGGACTTGCTCAGTGTCCCTACGCGGTGGTGGCTTGAGGTGGATTCGAACCCGCAACCTTCCGGCTCCAAGGCACCGAACCCACCACTACACCACCACGTCGCGCAAATGTATGTTTATTAGTGGGTCTTATAATTTACTTTGCAACATGAAATGAAGCACAACTAACTCCGAAGAACCACTGGATCCGCATTAGGTAACAGTACGACATATAGATTATAATAATCATTGGGTAATAAAATTACTAGTCTAATGGGTATCGGCGCTCGTGAACAGGCTGGTGCCCTACAAACCATCATCTTCTTCTTTTCACCTTCTTCATCGTCATCTTCATCACCTTCTTCTTCTTCATCATCGTCATCTTCATCACCTTCTTCATCGTCATCTTCATCACCTTCTTCTTCCTCCTTGTCATCTTCATCTTCTTCTTTATCGTCATCTTCATCACCTTTTTTATTGTCATCTTCTTTGTCATCTTCATCACCTTCTTCTTCTTCCTAATCGTCATCTTCATCTTCTTCTGTTGTTCTTCGTATTCTTCAACTCCATGAAACGTTTTGTGGAAGATAGGTTAAGTGGTATGGGCGTGTACCTAAGAAAACAATGGCCGGTACAATCACTTCGAGTAATAACCATTGTACATGTACACACTGTACAGCGTCTTTGAGTTCGAGCTGATTTCCCGAAAGTCATCGCCTGAGTGATAATATTGATCGTTCTATTGCAACTTGCAAACCACAATGGGATTGTCTGCATGCTTAACAGGTGACAACGTTAAGTTCGGATGATTAGTTGTCGGACTCTTTCGCGGATGAGGCCACGTAACGCCTGTATTCATACGCCGCGAGGGCATATCCGTTGTAGGCATCTCGTAGTTTTATGCCCGTTCCGTTGGGTAATAATTTTATGTTTCTCGCGAACAGAGGATATTTCTTCTTTTATCGTTCGCCGGAGACTCGTAACCGACGCCTAAATATTTCTAAGCAAATACCCGAAGGCGGTAAAGAATATAGTCGCTTTCCAATCCCATAATATACGGCGATAGATAAAGAACAATGCTGTGTCGTCTATATAGCTTTGGCGATATCTCGGTCTGTCTGCCTGTCTGTCGGTCTGTACGGCTGCCAGGCGGTCTATCAGTCATTGTGCGTAGAATTTAGTTGGTCCATCTATTTCTGTGCAACAGTGTCTGTCTTTTTTAATGTGTACAATACTGTACATGCCCTGCTTTTCTATTCTACAGGGTGCGCCAAAAAAAAGACCCCCCTAGGTTTTTTGCCAATATCTTGACCAAAAGTAAGAATTTCGAAATGAAATTTTACAGGCTTATAGACAATTCATATTTACACATTATAGCCAAATTTTATCAAAATATTTCAAACACAACAAACGTTACACCACTTTTAGTGAGGTCACTCACCGTTTTTTGACGATTCAAAAACGCGACGCAACAAAAAGTAACAAAACACCACTCTAATTATTCTGGCCAATATCCTGGCCGCAAGAAAGAATATCGAAATGAAATTTTGCTGGCTTAAAGACAATTCATATCTGCACATGTTGGTCAGATTTCATCAAAATATTTCAAACAAAACAAAAGTTATACCACTTTTAGGGAGGTCGCCCACCATTTTTTGACGATTCAAAGACGTAACGCAGCAAAAAGTATCAGAAACACGATTTTATTACGTCTCATCTCAAATAATTGTGATCAAATACCCTTCATATAGCCAGATGATCATTATAGTTACTATTTAAAGAAGAAACAGGGCACCAGCGTAGCTGCGCATCACTGAGAAGTCACTTAGCAAGATGACAAACAAATTGGTAAATAAGGAATCTGTCAGATTAATCAACAGGTCCATCAAGAACTTTGCAGAGACTCAAAAGAAGTTTTGTCACGGGTGGTAGGCACATTGAACACAAGTTGTGAAGCACTACCAAGTTCATTTGACAACAGTTATTTGAGATGAGACTTAATAAAATCGTGTTTTTGTTACTTTTTGTTGTGTTTCGTTTTTGAATCGTCAAAAAACGGTGGGTGGCCTCACTAAAAGTAGTATAATTTTTGTCCTGTTTGAAATATTTTGATGAAATCTGGCCACCATGTGCAGATATGAATTGTCTTTAAGCCTGTAAAATTTCATTTCGATATTCCTACTTGTGGCCAAGATATTGTCAAAAAACCTAAAGTTTTTGCGCTTCGTTTTTGAATCGTCAAATAATGGTGGGTGACCTCCTTAAAAGGGGTATAACTTTTGTTCCGTTTGAAATATTTGGATGAAATCTGTCCATAATGTGTAAATATGAATTGTCCATAAGCCTGTAAAATTTCATTTAAAAATTCTTAATTTTGGTCAAAATATTGGCAACAAACCTAGGGAGGTTTTTTTGGCGCACCATGTATATCTATGTCTATGTGTTTCTACTCCTGCCTTTATCGCCAGTCACCAATGTCCCTCTCTATGTTGGTTGCCCTTTCTCCGCATGGCCTCTCGCTGATCGCTTCTGTTGCAGTATGCTTTATGCAGTCGTAACCGTGTATAAATAATGAGGCGCATTTAGTAGACACTGGTAAGCGGCAGACTTATATGCAAGACTTAAAAACTCAAGGCTAAATCAGTTGAGTTGCAAAACCAAAACAGTGCGGTTGCAAGACTGACACCGACACTGGCACCGAGACTGACGCCGAGACTGACACCGAGACCGACACCGAGATTGACACCGAGACCGGACCGAAGCACGAAGTCCTAGATTGTCAAAGACAGTGTTGACCACGATGTAGAAGCGAACATGCATTTGGCATCACGCGTTGCCTAAACCAGAAAGATGTGTTTAGAGCTTATTATGACATGCAACGAGTGATCAGATCGGAGAAGGACAATCAAGTTTATAGCTCAGAAACATATAAAGACTATTTGCCCAAAGTTTATGGAGACCGATTCTTCGAAAAGTCAAGAAATTACCGCGAGACATAGACTGAGACCAGGTCTCAGACCAAGACAATTGGCCCCAAGATCGAGGACGAGAGTGAAGCATCTAAACATTAATTTGTACACCAAGAAAAGACTAAGTCTCGAGACCATCCAACTCGTAAAAGGAGCATTAAATATTGGCTTCAGGCGAATGTGGGTCTTCTTTGGCTAACCTCCTCCTTGCATGCTTAATCTTATGCCTCATGCCTTCAATGCCCTCTTTACTCTGACCTTCAATTTCTTTTATTCCCTATAACGTCAGATATAACTATAGAACAAAATAATCCTCGCATGCAAGTTCTCAATAAATAGCGCGGGTCCATGCAATATAGGACCTAGGACACCTTATACTCTTGGTTGTTCGGAATTTCTTCTGCTTCACTATGTTTAAATGTGAACTTAAAATGGCTTGCTGCATGGAAGCCGGCTCGCTAACATAATTCATGAACCGGGGTATACATTCGTTTGTCTTTTTCACTGTTTTGCTGAATGAATGATGCAGGTATACACGACATCACCGTATGACATTTCCCTAGGTTTCAGTTAACTATAGTTAAGACATATTTTCTTTCATTTACATATTTGCATAACATGGTGCTGTTTGTTTTCACTTGTTCTTCGGTAACTCTGACAGCGGGACAGTATAGTCCCTTAACGGTTAATTATCTTATTTGCTTTTTGATGGCTCCTATAGACCTATCCATTTTAGGGCTTTTTTAACGTGCAGTTGTACACAAAATGTGCAGTTCTAAACGGATTTGTGCAGTTGTAGAAGCACTTCTGTCACAAGTTCTGTGCAGTTAAAGCTAGCAAAAAGGTCATTGTCCTCCTATTGGAAGTAATTTACCACGGAGGATGGGAAAGAAAAGAATGGTTTGTGCAGTTACAAAAATTCCTTAAAAACAGGCCTGATCCATTTAGTGCAAAAGATATTTTATTATTGCAAATTGAAGCAATAAAAAAAACGTGGCTATGGTTATGGTCATGGTTATATATGCATGTATGCATGCTTGGCATGCCTATTTACGACGTGGTATATTTGAAAGAACATTAATAATCTTTGTGCATGCTGTTCGTCTTGAACCTTTGCATGTCTCTATTCGCAGATGAACATATAATTATAGTAACGCTGTTACGATGAAACCATTGAACTTGATTAGTCTGACCATCATCATCTAATATATTCATCTCTTGGCGATTGTAGCGACACCACGAGACACGTCTGGTCTTCATCACAGACACGAACTCTGCACTATAATATTATATTTGGTTATTCATTTATGCGTGATGTGTATACTCTGTGGCATAATTATGCAGACGTCTTCTGTTCCTGGTTTTCATGAATACGTGCATATAAATTATATTATATACTATATAGCCGATATAAACTTACATATATATATATACATATACATATATGTGTGTGTGTGTGCTACGTACATGTATATATGTATATATGCAATAGTGACGCAAATAACGATCAGATGTGAGATGCACAACTCTCTCTATATCTATCTACATGTCTCTCTCTTTCTCTCATTATCCCTCCCTCCCTCCCTCCCTCCCTCCCTCCCTCCCTCCCTCCCTCCCTCCCTCCCTCCCTCTCTCTCTCTTTCTCTCTTTGTATCTGTCTGTCTCTCTCTTTGTCTGTGTCTGTCTCTCTCTATCTTTCTCTCTCTGTCTCTCTCTGTCTCTGTCTCTGACTGACTCTAGCTGTCCCTGTATCTCTCTCTGTCTCTCTGTGTCTCCCTCCCTCCGTCTCTCTCCCTCCCCTTCCTTCATCCCTACCTATCTGCCTCCCTGCCTCCCTCCCTATCTGTTTTTTTTTCTCTCTCTCTTTCCCCAAACGGTTTTATGCAAGAACACGAAAATGCTAATGAAACACAGATATAGATTCTGTATACATGCCATGTTCGCTTTCGTTTGAATATAAATTTGCGATAGAACTGCAGAGAGACAGATGATGTATGGAGAGAGAGAGAGAGAGACAGACAGACAGACAGAAAGAGAGACAGAGAGACAGAGAGAGACAGAGAGAGAAAGAGAGAGAAAGAGAGAGAGAGAACGAAACAGATGGCTGAATGGACGAATGGATGGATGGATGGATGGATTGGGTGTAATCAATGGGATGTAATTGATGGAATGGATGAATTGACGGACGGATGGGTTGGGTTTTGGTGGGTGGGTGGATAAGTGAAAGAGGGGGCAGATACTCTACAGAGACGACGACAAAGAATCCAAGGTCAAACACGGACGAGGACAACGACAAGGACAACGAGAGGGATAGGAACATAGACTGCAGAGATAAGCACTAATCCTATAGGACTGCGCGGAGACAATGAAAAAATTATCAGAGCAGAGGCCAGTGGACGAGGCCAGAGGACGATGGAGGTCGTGACCTCTAAAACGAAGGCAAGTCTGGCCTTGAACGATCTGACGACGATTACTGAAGAGCCGTGCATGCGGCAAATAGGCTAGTTTCGACATAACTCACTGTGTACCGTCGCAGAAGATTTCCACAAAAACAATATGCATCCCGCTCTCTCTCCTCTTAACAACAACATAATATATCTTTCTTGATCTGTGTCTGTATCTCCGCTTGTCCACCTCTCTCTCTCTCTCTCTCTTCTTTCTCTTTTTCTTTCTTTCTTTGTCTCTGTCTCTTTTTCCGTCTCTCTGTCTCTGTCTCTCTCTGTGCCTTCGTGTCTTCCTATAGATATGTCTTTCTGCCACTCTCTATCCTCCTCCTCCTCGTTCACTCTCTCTTTATATATTATATATGTGTATTACTGTATATATATATATTATATATTGGTGGGGCGCGGTGGTGCAGTTGGTATGTTCATGGCCTTGCAGGCGGAGGGTTGCAGGTTCGAATCCACCTCAAATCGCCGCGTATACGGAACTTGGGCAAGTCCTTCAGTCGCGCTAGCTCGGCGCTTCGACGTGAAACTCCTACGCAGTGTCTGCGCTGCAGTCGGGAGCACCTCTGAGTAGTGAGCTTGAAGGGGTGCTATAACAAGTGCACATACAAACAAACATACAAACAAACACGTGTGTATGTTCTATGCATGTACATGTATGTGCGTGGGCAAGGCCGCAGCCAGGATTTGATTTCGGTGGGGGGTGTTTCTTCAGCTTCCCGTCCGAAAAAACTGATGACCTATTTTCTTTTTTTAGTCATCCGGCCGAAATCTTCAGAAAAAATATCACCAATTCATTCAATTTTTTACATTTTACATTTCAGGGGGTGTTTTTATGGTTTTATTTCGTGGTTTTTACATCATGTGCTAGCAAATGCATTCTTTTATTTTTGACATTTTCCATTTCGGGGGGTGTTCAAACACCCAAAACACACCCCCCCTAGCTACGGCCTTGTGCGTTGGTGCGTGTGTGTGTGTCTGGCTTATTCACTTTAAGAGATATATGTGTACATTAAATACACGACGTGGATAAGCTTTTACGTGTGTACGCATATTTATATACACAAAAATGTTATTATACATTCCTCTTTGCAGGCACCACCTGCATGGCCATCAAATGCATGCGGATGCTCCAGAGAAGATTTATGCGATTCATAGAATTGTTCTTATTCCATTAGGAATTTTGTCTGTGTTATACCAGTCACAAAGGAATTAACAGCCATAGAAGCCTAACAAGAATACACGCCAAGTTCATATAGTTATCATTATTTAAATAGGGAGGTCTGGTCATAATTATGCATGCGAGATATACATGTATAGTCTATATATATATATACATCATGTGCTATATATATATATATATATATTCGTAGGCAGTGGCGTAGGCAGTGGCGTATATCCAGGAATTTATGATGATGGGTTTATGGTCTGGTCGGATGCCCTTCCTGGCACCAACCCAACAGTATTACAGTAAATAAAAAGGGAATAAAGTAACAAAGGGAATAAGTAAGAAAAAACAATTTTTACTACAAACAATTGTTTTTTCTTTCTTATTTAAGTGGATAAATAACCTGCTAAAACTTTTTCCTAAGCCAATGGGGGGTTTAACCCCTAAGCCCCTTATCTACGCCACTGTTCTGTTTTCCTGACTTAATATGCATGTATATACAGATATAATTATTATATATATATATATATATATATATATATATGTAGATGCACCAGACGGGACAGATGTTTTAGCACCAATGGGGACCTACATATTGACCACACAATTAAACGCGTGCAAGCGCTGTTTCCAATCTTCATTTTCAGAAATCCCAAGATACTGCCATGAAAGTCTTAAGATTGGCCAGGACATCCAGAGCCATGCACTGAGCGAGTCTTATCAAATCTAATGCGTTGTCACTGTTAGAAAGCCAGTTAAAAACTGATCTGACTGACAGCCTTATTAGCAAAAGATCCCATGGTGATATTCAAAATCACCAAATCGTAAATAAATCGATCAGCAAATCGTAAGATCTCGAGAAAAATGTAGTTCCCAGGGTGGTAACGCTGCGCGCAAGGAACTTCTCAATTTCAACGGTGACCACAACACAGCTGCCATATACATTGCACGAAGACGCCCGTCCACTCTCTGACTCTCTCTGTCTCTCTCTGTCTCTCTGTCTCTCTGTCTTTGTGTCACTGTCTTTGTCTCTGCGTCTGTCTCTGTCTGTGTCTCAAGGCCGCAGTAAGGATTTGATTTAGGGGCGTGTTTCTTCAGTTTCCCGTCCGAAAAAACTGATGACTTTTTTAAAGTCATCCGACCGAAATCTTCTTCAGAAAAATGAAAAGGTCACCAATTTATTCAATTTGTTCACATTTTTAATTTCGGGGGTGTTTTCGTGGTCTTATTTCATGATTTTTACATCATGTGCTAGTAAATGCAATGCATTCTGTTATTCTGTTACTTTTTTTTATTTCGGGAGGTGTTCAAACACCCAAAGCAGCCCTAGCTATGGCCTTGCAGTCTGTCTGTCTCTGTCCATAGGAAAAATGATAGCCCTGGACTGTTGAAAGAAGGAAACTGGACTTTCCTAAAATAGGTTGGAGCACAGCTGATCATGCATGCAGGCAGCTTGGTACAGGCCTACGTCTTTTGTATTAGCAAGCAGGAGACCTTTTATGCTATTGCAAGATGAATTTTATAAATAAATATGGACACTATTTTATATGTAGATATCGGGCCATTATATTTGATTTGTATGTGCTGTGTGTATATCAATTAGAGCTTGAGTGAGAGTTGCTCATGATTCAAGTGACAGGCGAGGACCTCATAATTTGCATTAAAAGCAATAAATGCAAAACCTAATTGATTGCAGAAGATGTCCACCCGCTCTCTCTCTCTTTCTGTGTCTGTCTTTGTCTCTCTGTCTCTGTCTGCCTATGTATGTCCTTCTGTCTATCTGTCTGTATCTCTCTATATATTTTAAAAATCTCTGTCTCTGTGTCTGTCTGTCTGTCTGTCTGTCCTTGTCTCTCTCAGTTTCTCTCATTTTTTTTTCTCTCTCTACTCTCTCTTTTTGCTCTGCCTCTGTCTCTATCTGTGTCTTTGTCTATGTCTCTGTCTCTCTGTCTGTATGTTTGTCTGACTCTCTACTCTCAGTTTTGCTCTGTCTCTGTCTTTATCTGTGTCTTTGTCTCTGTCTTTGCATGTCTCTGTCGTCTGTCTTTCTACTTTCTTTCTACTCTCACTTTTGCTCTGTCTGTCCTCTCTCTCTCTCTCTCTGTCTCTCTCTCTCTCTCTCTCTCTCTCTGCCTCTGTCCCATGTCGCCCCTTCCAGCGTCTTCCCGGCACCGCTCGTAATTTCGACGCGTTTCCTTCGAGAGTCTGACTTTGATTGGAAGTCACTTCGATGACTAAATCAGACAAGATATAATGTGGACGGCGTCCTCTTCCGCCTACTCTCCTTGAATTAGCTCATCGTCATGCGTCCTCTTCATATCATATATACATTTCTTCTGTGTGTATCGCACGACGTGACGAGCGTTTTAACCACTCGATCTCGATCCTCGCTCCGTGTGTGTATACGTCGATATTCTACGTGGTTACCCTATAAGATATGAATGAATGTATAAACTGTAGACAGTGTCTGCAGTGTAGTGTCTACTATGTAGGCCTCCGAGATTATATGAACGGTGCTCGTTGATGCTTACTCCTGATATGGAAGAGGATATTTATTATAGTGATATCATACTGCAGCTTTGTGTATGTACACGCTGTCTAAATTAATGGAAGCTTCATAAATTCTCTCAAAGGATAAAATTGATCATCGTTTCACTAAGCCATGCATACAACTGCTTGAGTCATGAAGACTCTGACTTTATATACAATTCAGCTTGGAGACATAGTAATTAATATTATTGTTACTCTTTGGTAAAGCTTATGGTAAATAGGTCTATTAGGATTAGTACATTCTCGCTCACACTTGTGAAAAATTTAGAGCATGTTTTGTATAGTATGTAGGCCTAAGTGCACTTCTTATGTATGTATGTTTGTATGTGCACTTGTTATAGCGCCTCTTCAAGATTTCTACTCAGGGGCGCTCCCGAATACAGCGTGGACCTGAATCGGAGTTTCACGCCGAAGCGCTGTGCAATTGCGAGTAAAGGACTTGCCCAATGTCCCTACGAGGCGGTTTGAGGTGGATTCGAACCTGCAACCCTCTGGCTGCAAGGCAACGAACATACCCATGCACTACACCACCGCGCCCCACTCTTTCCTACCTTTTGCTGTGCATCGTTTCCTTGCCTGTAGTAAAAGTCTATAGTTGCATAACTAATTATATGAGATTTGGCATCAGGGACTTTTCCGCATATGTATAATAGTACTAATGCTGGCCTTTAATAGACCGTCCTTATAATATTCCACTGACAAATTATTTTTCATCGATTTTCCACCGATGAAAATTAATCATCTGATTCCGTTTCTGAGCATTAAATAACAGTAGACTCTGCTGGAAGTCACGCAGTCTGTGCAAATAACGGAAATCGTCACCTGCTCACCACGCCTTCTAATATTATGATTAATATACATCAGGACAGTATACCTTTGCAAGCATCACATAATTAACTGCATGCATCCACCTGAGCAGGCAGGTGCAAGTTGATGTGGGGAGGAGGCTACACCTGCAGGTGTCATAAACTCTGAACATCCACGCCATCTGACAACTTATTGTCGGAAATTCGTTGGTTGGTTAGTCGCGTGTGCGTGTGCGTGCGCGTGCATGGATAGACCAGGCTTGGAATCTCAAAATGGCACTGCTAGAAGCAAATCATGTAACAATTTGCTAACCGGTGTTTCTAGACTAATTTGACCCTGCTGAAAACGAAAATCGCTGTTAGCAAGCTGGATTTTTGGCCGTTCAATGGGAAAACAAGATGGCGGACAAAATGGCGGTCAGTTGCTTCAAATGGCTATAAGTAAAGTATTGCATGTGACAGGAACACGATTTTAGACTCTAAATTAAGATTATAGGGTGCAAGGAATACAATGGAACCAAATACGCATATGTAGCACTGCAAGAAAAACAAAATGGCGGCCAGAATCTTAAAATGGCTGTAAGTGAAGTTATGTATGCAGTGGAATCATGATTTCAGGGTCTAAATCAACATTTTCGGGGTCAAGGAATGCAATGGAACCAAGGTAACATATGTGGCATTGCACGGAAACCAAGATGGCGGACAAAATGGCGGGAAACATCTTAAAATGGATATAAGTGAAGTTATGTATGCAATGGAATCATGATTTCAGGGTCTAAATCAACATTTTCGGGGTCAAGGAATGCAATGGAAGCAAGGTAACATATGTGGTATTGCACGGAAACCAAGATGGCGGACACAATCTTAAAATGGCTATAAGTGAAGTTATGTACGCAAATTAATGGAATCATGATTTCAGGGTCTAAATCAACATTTTCAAGGTCAAGGCATGTGATGAAACCAATGTCACATATATAGCACTGCCTGGACACCAAAATGGCGGCCAAAATGGCGGCCAGATTCTTGAATTGGCAGTTAGTGAATTTCTGTATCTAATGAATACATCAATTCAGAATGTAATCGAGAATTTTCGTAATTAAGGAAAGTTATGAAATTAAAAGCACGGAATGTATTATGTCACACTGCCAGAAAACCAAAAACCAAAATAGTGGACAAAAACTTCAACTGGCTATGAGTGATGTATTGAACATATCCGATGGAGACTTGATTTCAGTCCGGACTAGTAATTTCCAGGTCATATGATTCCAACAAAATCACATGCAATGTTATGCAGTGAAATTGTCATACCTTTTAGTAGCCTATGACTGCACTGCAGTTTAGCTATTGCTGGCTTTATGTGTATACAGGATGCATACTTCAATGTTTCATAACTTGGCCTATCAATAGTTTCAACTTTTCATGACTTGACGGATATAGGGTTCCGTAGAGTCAATTCAGGCCTTGTTGCTGTCAATGCAATTGCACCTGAGTGCACATGACAAGATCGCACTTCGATAGCAGCAGGGCCTGATGCTTTGTTTGTCAACTTCACATGATTTGCTGTAGACAAACTCTATAATGTGGCTTTGGCGCACACTGGTAAAGATTACTTTCTTCCACCACACTCCATCCGATGAAGGTGAGGATGATATCAGTATCTAGAAAAATGAAAAAACTTTCAGCTTGGTTATGAGCTCATAATGGAATGTTCCAAATGTTGAAAGTAAGTGGGAACTTTCAAGCATTTATTCATGCATTCTTTCAGCTGATTGCTGCTAAATCTGTCAAATCACATCCAGTTGTAGCATGAAGGACACTCAATTCTTCATAGTTACGTGATTTGGATGAGCTTCCGTTCCGCTGATGTTCCTGACATCACCAAAACACCGTTAAATATAAAGCAAACACATATGACCCGGCAGTGGACAACACCCTATCTTTTTCACGTAACCACCAGCAACCGCTCTAGTCCATATCTCCAAATGTGGCTGTTGAGAGCTGAATAGACAGCAATGTTCAAAGCTAGATCAGTCTTTCTTTCAAGCATACCAAGAACATTCACGCAGTTTTCTGGCAACGAAGTATTTCAGGACTCCACACAGTGACAGAGTTGTGGTGGTAATTTTCTGTACGATTTCACTTTTTAAAAGCAATGGCCACTATATCTTTCGAAGGCAATAATTATTAACCCTCTTGTAGCCAATCGAAAGTAGGCTACCTGTACACAGGTATCCACTGTATCTGTCAGGTCACTAAATGTCTTTGTGTTTGGAGGTTCCCTATTGCTTGAACCATTGCTTGTCCATCAATAATTTGTCTGCAACAGGTTGGATGAACTGCGTCGCGACTTATGGGCATTTCACAATATTTGGTCATGTCTCATACAATATGCGGGATGTCTTGCATTGGCCCCCTTTCCCGCAGCGGATTGCCTGCAGGGTCTGTGTGTTGCTTAGGTAGTACCTTGATGGACTAGCCCCACTATGTCTGAAAGAACTCTTGTTTTTCAACTTCGGATGTCCAGCGTCGATCTACTCTTCGGTTGGCGGACCAAGCTGAGCTGGTTCACTCGCGGTCTGCTATTCGACATCACCTTTCATCCTCTGTAGCTGGTACTAAAATCTGGAATGGGAATGGCCAACCCCTTTTCACAGCGCTTATTACATGCCCATGGTTCACTCCACTCTGTTCCTTAAGAATCTAAAAACTGTCCTATTTAGTTGTAGTTACCGTAGTCGGCAGCGATTCCGGACAACCCACCTTGAAGAGGCACTACGTAAAATATTCTAAACAAACAAATGCTATGACTCTGCTATTTAAATGCGGACTAGACAAGTTACTTTTGCAGAGAGAATCCAATCCCATTGGTTTCGAGAAAAGTCCATGGCACAATCGTGTTTCCAGATCCACGGGACAGTCAGCTTGATATGATCTAATAAGGCACTGCATGATATACCAATCTTCCTTTATAATTTTTTCAGTGTTCTTTTGAAGAACACAGTGAACACTCCTTGGTTTAAGACTTGCTGAAGGCATTGCGATAATTTGAATGATCATATCTGGTCAAATAAGGAAACATTGTAGATAAATTCAACTAAGCAGGTTTCAGATACCATATTGCAAAGACCTGGCAAAAAATTTGAATCAAGTTCCCATTGCATGCATGACTTCACTAACATCCATTTTGAAATTTTTGCCGCCATTTTGTTCGCCATTTTGGTTTCCAGGCAGTGCGATATATGTCACATTGGTTTCATCACATGCCTTGGTCTCGAAAATGTTGATATAGACCCTGAAATCATGATTCCATTGCATACATAAATTCACTTATAGCCATTTTAAGATTGTGTCCGCCATTTTGTCCGCCATCTTGGTTTCCGTGCAATGCCACATATGTTACCTTGCTTCCATTGCATTCCTTGACCCCGAAAATGTTGATCTAGACCCTGAAATCATGATTCCATTGCATACATAACTTCACTTATATCCATTTTAAGATGTTGTCCGCCATTTTGTCCGCCATCTTGGTTTCCGTGCAATGCCACATATGTTACCTTGCTTCCATTGCATTCCTTGACCCCGAAAATGTTGATTTAGACCCTGAAATCATGATTCCATTGCGTACATAAATTCACTTACAGCCATTTTAAGATTGTGTCCGCCATTTTGTCCGCCATCTTGGTTTCCGTGCAATGCCACATATGTTACCTTGCTTCCATTGCATTCCCTGACCCCGAAAATGTTGATCTAGACCCTGAAATCAGGATTCCATTGCATACATAACTTCACTTATTTCCATTTTATGATGTTGTCCGCCATTTTGTCCGCCATCTTGGTTTCCGTGCAATGCCACATATGTTACCTTGCTTCCATTGCATTCCTTGACCCCGAAAATGTTGATTTAGACCCTGAAATCATGATTCCATTGCGTACATAAATTCACTTACAGCCATTTTAAGATTGTGTCCGCCATTTTGTCCGCCATCTTGGTTTCCGTGCAATGCCACATATGTTACCTGGCTTCCATTGCATTCCTTGACCCCAAAAATGTTGATCTAGACCCTGAAATCATGATTCCATTGCATACATAACTTCACTTATATCCATTCTATGATGTTGTCCGCCATTTTGTCCGCCATCCTGGTTTCCGTGCAATGCCACATATGTTACCTTGGTTCCATTGCATTCCTTGACCCCGAAAATGTTGATTTAGACCCTGAAATCAAGATTCCACTGCATACATAACTTCACTTACAGCCATTTTAAGATTCTGACCGCCATTTTGTCCGCCATTTTGATTTTCTTGCAGTGCTACATATGTGTATTTGGTTCCATTGTATTCCTTGCACCCTATAATCTTAATTTAGAGTCTAAAATTGTGTTCCTGTCACATGCAATACTTTACTTATAGCCATTTGAAGCAACTGACCGCCATTTTGTCCGCCATCTTGTTTTCCCATAGAACGGCCAAAAATCCAGCTTGCTAACAGCGATTTTCGTTTTCAGCAGGGTCAAATTAGTCTAGAAACACCGGTTAGCAAATTGTTACATGATTTGCTTCTAGCAGTGATTTCTAGAGCCCTTTTAGAATTCCAAGCCTTGTCTATGGACCGGCGGTTGCTCGCTCTTTTCTATAGATAGAGCTAGTTTACTGTGCATTGGTTCCCTGCCTGTAGTAAAAACCTATTGTCGCAAATGGAATTTGACATCATAGACTTTTGCGAATATAATTATAGGCTAGTGCAGAGAAAGGGCTTTTGTTTATTTACTACTTGTTTATTTCTTGCATTTGCCTTAGCGCCCCTTCAAGCGCCCCACGTAGAGGCGCTCTCGACTACAGTGTGGACACTGCATCGGAGTTTCACGCCGATGCGCACGAACAATTGCAAATGAAGGACTTGCCCAGTGTCTCTATAGGCGGCGGTTTGAGGTGGATTCGAACCTGGAACCCTCTGGCTCCGGTGTACGGACCATTCCTCATAGGCTGATTGCTCATAGGCTGATTGGTCATAGGCTTATCGCTCATACGGCTGATTGCTCATAGGGCCTTTTGCTCATAGGTCTTTTTGCTCATACGGTTCATTGCTCATAGGGCTTATTGCTCATATGGCTTATTGCTCATAGGCTTATTGCTCATAGGCTTTTCATTCATATGCTGTCATATGCAATACAATAATAGTAGAGATAACAACTGATTTAAATGAAAACATTTGCTAGCTTGTGTAATTGTTAAAATGTAAAAAACAGTTTAACTACAACAGTGTTCATCACGCTTTTAAACATTTTAACTACAAGAGTGTTCATTACTAAAGATCTCGAATAGAGATGCTGTCACAAACAGTAGAGATAACAAATGATTTAAATGTTAAATGTTAAAAACAGTTAAACTTTTTAGCTACAACAATAAGCAATAAGCCAATCCGTCTAACAGGGTCCCTTGCTTAAGACAAGTTTATGGCAATGGCAAACTCCATCTAATCTAATACGTAAGTAAGTAGGCAATTTTTGCTGCTAGGCATAATGAGAATAGACTTTACTACAACAAATTCCAAACGCACATTGACACATTGGTTATAATATACAGGAATGATAAAATATCAAAGCAATGCAGATAATAAAAGACTATAAATTGAAATTAGTTTGATTACACTTAGATAGCAGCATTGTCAAGTTTTCGCATATTTGTTGTCCCTGATTGATTAGCACTAGCTAAGGCGTGAAGAAGGGCATCGATATAGCAAACGGTATATTTGTTTTGGACCTAGGACAAAGTTCGTGTATTTTAGAGATATGAGCAACGAGCCTATGAGCAATAGACCCTATGAGCAATCAGCCGTATGAGCAATAAGCCTATGACCAATCAGCCTATGAGCAATCAGCCTATGAGGAATGGTCCTAGAGCCCTGGCTCCAAGGCACCAACCCCCACTACATCAACTGCGTGCAAGTGTGTTTTAAAATACAAAAAGCGTGTGCTTTAAAAAGGCGCTTTAAATATCTAGGCCTATAATTATTACGAGTCCGGATTAAAGGCAGCGATACAATAATCATTAACCCATATAGGCCTATATATAATATAGGCCTATATATACAATATACATAGGCCTATATATTATATATATATATCTGATGTGTGACTGGGAAGATAAGTGACCATCTATCGTGGTTACAATTAAGTTCATGCTTTTTATCTGTTGAGAGGTCTAGCTGAAAGGCAAAATAGCGCTGACGATGCATGGCTGTGCTGCACAACCATGCAATGCACATAAAGGTGCGGTTTAACTAATAATTATTGGTTTGCACTGGTGCAGTTTAATATGTTACCTTGAATAATTATAGCAGCTAAGAAAGTTGAATTGTTGAAGTTATATTATATTGAAGAGTTGAATAAACACAACGAGGCAGTTTTAAAGATTGGATCAAAAAGGTGTACAGCTTAAGAAGTCGGGTGTACAGAGGAGAAATGAACGACGTGAAGATTATTGATTTCAATTAGGATTTAGGAATGTGCAGATTGAGAAGTTGAAGGGACCAGACGTAGATATA
The DNA here is from genome assembly GCA_949752735.1 of Lumbricus terrestris. Taxonomy (NCBI): domain Eukaryota; kingdom Metazoa; phylum Annelida; class Clitellata; order Crassiclitellata; family Lumbricidae; genus Lumbricus; species Lumbricus terrestris. The sequence goes on along the minus strand of OX457047.1, from coordinate 19,104,372 downwards.
TAATGAGCTGACTTGAGGAAGGAGATGTAAATTAAGCTGATTTGATGAGTTGTAGTTTAATTGTAATTGTAAATGTAATCGTACATCAAGAGAACTCCTCAGAGGCGTTCCCGACCTGACACCAAACCACAATCAAAGAGAATGGTTTTCAAACGCTTGCGCAATAGGGGCAAAGAAAGTTTAAAGGCGTCATATTCCAAGTTAACGAGTTTCCACCCAGTGAGCATTATTCTTAGAAACCACATTCATAGAAGAAGTAAAATATGTCATTCCGTCATCCCACGTCATTTTGATATAGCTTTTTGCAGAGATTGTTGCGAGTCTTGCGAGACTCAATCGCATTATTTAGATTTTGAGTCCGAACGTCAAAATGAAGAGACAGATGAACAATAAATGTCAATGCATGGTGTTAATAATAATTTTTTATTCCAAGACCGTCACAGTTTTTTTTAATCTTTGTGTGTTCGATACAATGTCGTGCACCTAACAATGTCGTGGTTTGGAAACGCTTGAGGTGGAAATTGCCATGGGAGGAGGGCGATGGGATCTCAAGACTCAACCCCAGTCCTTCCTATAATAAGACCCATAGCCAAGTCTTCTTTACATACCTCTAATTCCACGTGGATATTTTTCTACAATTATTATCATTTTTGGAAATGCTTATGCAAAGAGGTAGCATCAAACATCTTAGGCCTTACCTGGGCATGAGTAGACAGTTAAACAATTAAATACTCCAAGGTAATCAAAATTTAAATGTTTTTGTGATCGACTCTTGAGCGCTTCGTTCTCTGACCTTCTGACCTTCAAGTGATGATTTACTGCTGCAATAATATGCTGTTACTATTAAATATTATTTTTTTTAAAATTAATATTATTATTAATTTTATTTAATATTATAATTTTCTTCTTCTTATTATTATTATTATTGCATTGTATGTTTATCCCTATTACTTTCAGTTATGTTCTAATTAATTAAGTAGGCCTATTAATTAAGTATTAATATTAACTTGCACTAACAAATAGTCTTGGAGATAGGGGTCAGGGTTGTATAAGCTGTTAGCTTTTCCTGATTCCTTTTGCACTCTGTTGAGTCACGTTTATACTGTTTGACTTGTGTGTGTGTGTGTGTGTGTGTTTGTGTGTGTGCAATAAACAAAGTTCATTCATTCATTCAAGTGGGTGAACATTAAAAGAACAACAATATTGCGAATAATAAGTGCATTGGCAATCTTGGTGACATTTCATTACAGACGTAGGCTATACAGTATACATACAGGATTGGACATGAAACTAAATTTGAAATTCATACTTTTGGCCAAGATATTGGCAAAAACCATGGGGGTACTTTTTGGTCCACCCTTTGCTCGCCCTGCACCACGTTATGTGATGCTGTTAGATCTGATCTAAAATCTGGTATTTTTCACTGCTTATCCTGTGTATAGACTCCTTACGATCTCTGGGGTCTCATGAATATTGACAGAATATGCTCAGGGCGAGTCAGAATGATGTTCTGATTAAAAGTGCATTTGCAATCGTGGCGACATTTCATTACAGACGTATAGGGCCTACAGGGTTGACATGAGACTAAATTTGAAATTCATACTTTAACATAACATAACATAACATGGGTTTTAAGTGGTTCAGAAGACACTGGGTCTGTGTTAGAACCACTGCAAATTAACCTGGAACACCTAGTAGCCCAATTTTCCTAGATTCCTTTTGAATGCTGAGACCGTGTCCACCGACACAGTGCTGTCATCCAAGCCGTTCCACATGTCTACAACTCTAGCACTAAAGAATTTCTGTCCCAATGTTCCTCTCGGCTTCTTAAACAATTTGTACCTATGACCCCGAGTTGCTTTGTTTGGTGCTAATTCAAAGAATTTCTCCCAACCTAGTGCTTCCTTTCCAGTAATGATCTTGTATGCTTCAATTAGGTCTCCCCTGCTTCTCCGTCTCTCCAGTGTTGTTAGCCCACACCTCTCCAACCTCTCTTCATAGCTCAAATCTTTGTAGCCCCAAGATTTGGCCAAGATATATTGGCCAAGATATATTGGCAAAATCCTTGGGGGTACTTTTTGGGTCTACCCTCTTTCCGCCCTGCACCACGTTATGTGATGCTGTTAGGTCTGATCTAAAATCTAGTATTTTTCACTGCTTATCCTGGGTGTAGACTATAGAGCCTCATGCCTTACGATCTCTGGGGTCTCATGAATATTGACAGAATATGTTCAGGGCGAGTCGGAATGATGTTCTGATTAAAAGTATACAGCTCTATTGTGTATTACGCTGATGCGGTATACATGTATAGCATACAATCCATACATGATATGTGTGATAAATAATATGTGCGACCTGATATGATGTACATGTACAATGAGGCATGCATGATAAAGTGACTTACTTTGACTTATGGCCTTGGCGATGCTCCAGCACGCATAAGCCGCTCATCTATGGAAGCTCTCCATTTCTCTCTGTTGGCATGATAAAGTAGAGATACGATATGATAAAAAAAGAGATTAGTTATGATAAGGTAAGGTAAAATAAGATAAAATTAAGAAGAAACAGGATACATATGTTAAGATAAGTTAAGATACAATAAAATAAGATAAGGCAAAATAAGATAAAATAAAAAGGAGGAGAAAAAATGATAAGATGAGATACAATAAGATAAGTTACGATAAAATAGCAAATGCAAGAAAGCAGAAGAGCAGTTACAATAGGATTGGATCAGATAATAGTGAATCAGATCGGGTCGGATTATATTATTTATTTATTTATTTCAGAAATTTAATAAACCTAATTTATCTTATATTAGAGCAGACTTGACAGACGGGGAGAAGGGTAAATCGGTTTCAGGTCAAGATTCAGCTGGACCAAGCAGGGAGGTAGACAACCGTCTAAGAGATGGATACTGGATACTGTGGATAGGCCATAATAATTAAGTCCGTGGTTCATCAAACTCTAATATCACAGGCAGAAACTTCTTTAATTCAACCAGATTGTCATATAATTACAACTGAACTCACAAATGATTGTCAGGATATTGCTGTTGAGAAGATTTACTTACTGACTTATATATACTGTAAAAGAGAGCAGGGGGACAGAAGAAGAGAGAGAGAGAGAGAGAGAGAGAGAGAGAGAGAGAGAGAGAGAGAGAGAGAGAGAGAGAGAGAAGAATAACATGGCGTTAGGCAAGGAAATTAATACACAAAGAGAAGGTTTAACAATTATAATTTAAAATTCAACGCGTGTTTGTTTTTCCTGAACTTGACCTTAGAGGTAACACTCGACACATTATGATCATGAAAACTAGCGATGATTCTTTGTGGCAATCCCAGCTGTGGAGCAGACAGTTTGTAAAACGCATCGACATGCAATCCGAAGATTTATGAGTTCGATCGTTCCATCGTTTGGACGATTGATAATTAATCGTGAATATTGCGAATCCCGTTGATTCCTTTGAGGACACGTCCGTGATAAATACATCACAATTCACAATGTATATACATTATATAAATATATGTGATGCGTTCTGAGATAAGGGCCCATAACTCTCTCCCCAGTTACGGAGAAAACTGGCTCTAAAGCAAGCGTAGGTCTATTTTGGTTAGCCTATAGTATGAAAAAACTAATTAGCATCCCTCTTTGTCATCGATAATTTTTCAAAAAATAATTATTTCTTATCTATAAGATTTTCAGGATTTTATCTTCTATACTTGCAGAACACAATAAAAGCATCAACTCCATAACTTATAACTAATATATATATATAGCATGCTTTCAAAGATTGCTGAAAGTTTAAATTGAAATATCTCGAAATTGTCATTTTCGCATGTTCTGTACTCGAAAAATTAAAAAATATACTTTGGATGGAGATATCAACTTCATTTTTTCTGTATTTTAATGAGATATTACTCAGGCATATGAACCAACACTTAACTCCATTTGAGACTTATGGGCCCTTATCTCAGAACGCATCACATATATGTCATGTACATATATACACGAATATTGTATATATGGATATTATATGCAGTTGCTCACTGAACTCCACGACCGAGTTAATATTTCATTCTGAGCGTCCAGCTGGCTTTTCGACGATTCGCAGGCCGTAATTTTTGATCGATTCTCAACCCCAATTACTTATTCAAACTCTCATCTCTCTCGCATAAATAGACCTCTAGGCCATGGACTGTATTTATTCGGCTCAGTAGCCTGGTTTCTATGGCAACAGCTTCCATCGACAGCTCCGTTATCATTTATTCATGAATAAATAATAGAATCTCTTCTCTGTCTGACTGTAATTATAATGTATTAGTCTACTCGTTCAATGGCAATATATGTACATATATAATTAATTATACGTTGCCGGCTTCTTATTTTTCAATTTGTCATCAGCCCGGCCTATATCCTAAGGAATTTTTACGACTGCAAACCCCTTACATCCCTTCCCATCCTCCATGGTAATTTACTACCAATCGGATGACAATTACCCTTTTTACTGTTTTTAACTGCACAGAAGTGCTTCCATCCAAGTAGAATTCTGCACATTTGGTTAGAGCAGTACCATAAAAAAACCGTGGTCGCCATAATTCGACTATAGTAATTTTACCAATAAAACAACTTCGCCACTGGTTGCACTCTGCCAGTGCCCGTCCCAAGCCTCAATAAAGGAGGAGGGCGTCGCTAATGATCCTTGTTATCACACAATGACGTCAAACTGAAACCACATGTATGTACCTATGCATGCCAATAGAATCTGTACGTTCGGTAGAGCGCAAAGAACGAAGAGTTTTATCCACCATTTTGACTCAACGCAGCGCTCGTGAATAAGCTGGCTCCCCGCGATTGGTTTCGAGTGGCGCTTTAGAAATTTGGAGAGTACGATACGATCTATATAATTATAGGTTAGTTGCCTATACCAAAATGCATTTGCACATGTTATACCAGGACCCTTATTTTTATTATATAATTATGTCCTCTTCATTACAAGCATCTTTGACTATAATGGAGCAGTAATTGTAGAAGTTTCTGTCTGCATCGGTAGGGCATATATAATTGTATACTGTATAATCGTATACTGTATAATTGTATATTGTATAATTGTATACTGTATAATTGTATACATGCATGCGTTGTAGTCTGTTCTGAATGCCACTGCACGCCTAGTAATAGTAGGCGGAATAATATATTGCGACCAGAACACTTAATCTATAGGCCTATGCGTGATGAATTGTTCTTATCTACACGCGAAAGACAAATGGGAAATGGAAAAATCGTCGGACGGAACATTTAGACAAATGAAGAAGTGATGAGAACGGTTTCAGTCCTAATATGCATAACAGGGCCTAACATGCAGAGGCGACGCCAGACATATCTTGTGACCAGGGAATATATATCCAGGGTAGACATACAATTAGCCAGCGCATGTTGAAGCGAGTAGGCCTAACTGTTGCGCCAAAATAGATTCTCTACTCTGCAAAAATTCTGGCAGCCTTGTGGCAAGGTAACGACCATGGACAGTTTTTTACCAGAGCATTTTCCAGTGGATTTCCCTGCTGCATATATTATGTTGCTGCCACTGTAAAAGCGAGACAAAGGAACTAGATTGGACACGTTATCTGAATTCCAGACACGATTGCATTTGCGCTGGGGAAAAAAGATCGCCTGCGCATCCCTGCGACTAAACTTACAAACGCTGTTTTTTAGCGTGCAGCTGTAGATATGCACAAAATGTACAGAACTTCTTAACGGATTCGTTGCAGTTTTAGAAACAGTTCTGCACTCTGCAGTGCAGTGAAAACTATAGTTTCAAAGAGGAAATTTTCTCCCGATTGGGAGTAATTTACCATGGGAGGGATATTCAGTGCTTGACCTATAGGCAACTCTGGAGGTGGCGATTCCCTGTCGCCCCGGTAGAATTAAGAAATAGACGATCAAATGTGATGATAAAAATCCTAAAGTATACGGTCTTCAGACTATTAAAAACCTGAAATTGTGAGTATAAATATACTAACGGGATTTATCGCCAGGCTTCTCAGCTGCATGCCCGCCCAAAGAAACGGAAGGGATTGCGCAGTTCTAAAACTTCCATTAAAAAACCCTGCCTATATTTTGACGGTTCATGGGTTGTTGTTATAGCTGAACCGTCCGCAGACTATTGCATATATACAATTATATATCACCCGCAACGCCAGTAGATGATAGATTGCTTCAGAGCAGAGATAATCTTAAAACGACTTTGTGTCTTGAAATAATATGTCCACTTGACTGAGCGAATCCATTACAGGCCAGGCTGCAGTGTAATGGCCGTTAAAATAAATGCCTATACTGTGATGATGGTGAGGATAATGGTGAGGACGATGATGATGATGAGGAATGGAAGGAGGATAGTAATGATAATAATAAATACAATAGTCGTATAGCCATAATATTAGTAGTAGTAGTAGTAGTAGTAGTAGTAGTAGTAGTAGTAGTAGTAGTAGTAGTAGTAATATAGTAGTAACAGTAGTAATAATAGTAGCAGCAATAATAGTAGTATCAGCAGCAACTGTGGTAGTAGCCGCAGTAGAAGTAATAGTGTAGTAGTAGTAGGAGTAGGAGTAGTAGGAGTAGGAGTAGGATTAGGAGTAGGAGTAGGAGTAGGAGTAGAAGTAGGAGTAGTAGTAGTAGTAGTAGTAGTAGTAGTAGTAGTAGTAGTAGTAGTAGTAGTAGTAGTAGTAGTAGTAGTAGTAGTAGCAGTAGTAGTAGCAGTAGTAGTAGCAGTAGTAGTAGCAGTAGTAGTAGCAGTAGTAGTAGCAGTAGTAGTAGCAGTAGCAGTAGCAGTAGCAGTAGCAGTGGTAGTGGTAGTGGTAGTAGTGGTAGTAGTAGTAGTAGTAGTAGTAGTAGTAGTAGTAGTAGTAGTAGTAGTAGCAGTAGCAGTAGCAGTAGCAGTAGCAGTAGCAGTAGCAGTTGCAGTAGCAGTAGCAGTAGCAGTTGGCAGTTAGCAGTTAGCAGTTAGCAGTTAGCAGCAGTAGCAGCAGCAGCAGCAGTAGCAGCAGCAGCAGCAGTAGCAGCAGCAGCAGCAGTAGCAGCAGCAGCAGCAGCAGCAGTAGCAGTAGTAGCAGCAGCAGTAGCAGCAGCAGCAGCAGCAAAGTAGTAGTAGTAGTAGCAAAGTAGTAGTAGCATAGATCAAGTAGTTGTTGTTGTTGTTGCTGCCGCTGCTGCTGCTGCTGCTGCTGCTGCTGTTATTGCTGTTGTTGCTCTTGTAGTTGCAGCGGTCGCATAAATATTATTTTATTATAATTGATTCAGAGATATTTTTGTTCCACATCGTCGTCAGTTATATACTACAACGACTTAATTAAAGCTGCGAATGGATTGGAAGAAGAGTGGATGCGCGTCATTTCCGGTTTTATACGCTGCGCACACACGCTTCCACACAACCGAGAGTCAATTGCAAACGACCACCTGTTGAATGCGAGATGCCGCCATTCGCCAATCGAGACTCGCTTCCTCTCTGACCCACTCTCCCCTACGACCCACTCTCCCCTATACCAATCCTCATGAAGGCTTTTCTTACTCGCAACCGGATATCCGGCAACTCCACCTCTCGCCTTTCGCCCATATTTCGCTGCTTTATCGTTCGGTCTCTTCAGGCGCTATATAAATCGTCTTCGGTCGAGGTTTATGGTGCGCTGCTTCTTCTTCCCATTCGCAGGTCGGTCACAGTTCGTCTGGCGGCGAACAATTCAGTCGGAGGAGGACTAGCACGGTTCCCTCCTCGATCACTGGACTGGCGTCGATCTTATCCGTAATGTAACTGGCCCTGTGGCATTGCGGCTGATTTATCAAGCGCTGTTGTAGACGATGGTCGTATTGTTCGACTGGAAGGAAACGTAGCGAATGGATTCCGTCTGATGGGTGTGACGAGGAAGAAGCGAAGTGCTAATGGTGCTTTATGGAGCGACCTGTGAGTGGTTGAGTGGAAGATGGAGAGGGAAAGGGAGAGGGAGAATTATGGGGAAGTCCTCTATAGGTTGCCATTCTTTGCTTACGCTCGTCATGATACTTAAGGCAAGATTTAGACCGCGGAGGACAGACCGCGCTTGCCATAGATTGGCCGAACAATGTGTCTGACCTAAACAATTGCAGATAATAACCTTTATTTATCTGGCGCCTATTGTCAGCATTCATTGTGCGTTTTAACGACTGGGTTCGTCTGACGTTGGTATGTATGTTGTAGCCATTAGGTGTCTACGGCCCTTCTACTCTTCCGTACTCTTTCTGTCTTGGAATGCGTGGGTGTATTGAGGTTGGGCATTGCCTATATAAGCCTTTGCTTGCGGGGCTAACGTCCCTGTTCTGCGGTTGGGGTGATGTGTGAGGCGTGTGGGTTTGATGTCTCTCGTTGAGTGTGTTCCGTCTTCTACGTCGCCGTCTCGCCCTGTTGGTGTTCTGGCAGTTCATCTGTCTTCCTGGGCTTCGTTAGCCGTTGTCTGATGTGCTGTCAACCGTACTGCTTCGTCTGGTTTGTCAACGTTGTTTCTACTAGACGGTAACCTTTGTTATTAGCTGTAAATATTGCTTGTATGAATAAATCGATCTTATTTTACAAAATTTGGGACCTTATCTTTTCGATAGTCATCCTCGTAGACGGCCGTGAACCTTACAATGTATGTATGTATGTATGTGTGTGTATGTATGTATGTATGTATGTATGTATGTATGTATGTGTGTGTATGTATGTATGTATGTATGTATGTATGTATGTATGTATGTATGTATGTATGTATGTATGTATGTATGTATGTATGCATGCATGCATGCATGCATGCATGCATGCATGCATGCATGCATGCATGCATGCATGTATGTATGTATGTATGTATGCATGCATGCATGCATGCATGCATGCATGCATGCATGCATGCAAGCATGCATGCATGCATGCATGCATGCATGTATGTATGTATGTATGTATGTATGTATGTATGTATGTATGTATGTATGTATGTATGTATGTACGTACGTGAGTATTCATTCATTCGGACATTTATATAGCGCTTCTTCAAGAAAAACTACTCAGAGGCGCTCCCAACTCCAGCGCGCCCAAAAAGAATAGTTTTAAGTTTAGTAAGGAAGGATCCTGGTAGAGTCCCAGGGTGTCGGCGTAGCTCAGAAGGAAGGCCATTCCAGACCACTGGTCCAACCACAGAAAAGGCTCGATTCTTCATGGTAGTAGTACGAGCAAAAGGAACTAAGAGGACTCCCTTATCAGTATGTAACTATACTTAACGATGTATGTATGTATGCACGCATGTAAGCACGCATGTATGTATGCATGCATGTATAATATTATGGACATTTAGAATAGCACCTTACAATAGCATCACCAAAGCGCTTAATGTTGGTATACCCGACAGTTTTAAGTCAGTGCGACTCATCTGATTTGAGAATGCTTAATGAGTAAAGTATATCGCAAATTGTTTATGGAAGTCTGCTCAAGCGTTAAGGTCTACAACATGAAAAGCCACGACGGGTCCACATCGATGGCATAGAACTATCGACTATAGAAAACACTCCTGCTGCGATATTATAATTAGGAGGAAAACCCTGAATTTATGTAAAAATCTCAAAGCTGCGCGTTCTTAGTATCTAAATTGTTCCAGCCATTATGGATCGAATTTTGTACCCATTTCAACCAAATTCTGACTTTATGGAGAGAACTGTCATACTGTAAAATATAGATAAATCGAGTAAAAATGGCTACGTGTTCGCGTATCCGGGGTAGGCCTATTTATCCATTCGATGGTTAAAGACGAAAAGCTGATGCAATAGTGTCTATATGTGTATTGTTTTAATTTTTTTATCATCCGGATAAAAAAGCTGATGGAATATTTTCTCTTCATCAGTTATCCCGCGTTTTTACGATTGGCGTTCGTAGCAGTGGTTACCTACTTAGTGTTGCTTTGCATCTGCAAATAATCATTTGAGTTTTTTTTTATAGCTAAAACGCCATAGCCTACCTGAAGAAGAATTAACTCTAAGTCTCAGAAGGTTTTCTGGATTATAATTGTTGAGCGGATCATTGGAACTGCGGGGAAATCAGGGCACGGTGCACTAGGCCCACTAGGGCACCGTAGGCTTGAGTAGGGTAGAGTGGGATGTGACAAGGCAGTGCAGTGTATGGTAAGATATGGTAGGATATTGTGCAAAAACCTACACCGGGGTGCTTATCGTGTATAACTATTCGCTACCCATTCATCGTTGAGCCTATACTACTGATCGTGCTTTAGAGCTGTGGATCAGACAAACGTTGGTTGTATCCCAGTCCTGATTCATACGCAGCCCTTTACATTATTTAGTAGTCCAGCAAAAAGTGCTTGATACATTTTATGAGGTGTAGTTTCTCTTTGTTAAAACAGAACAGTAGACATTCCTTGCTTCAGAACTGAACTGATGACCTTGGGATAATTGGACTTGCATGCAAATCACTTGTAATAATAATAATAATCATCAGTCGCCTACTCCATCAATAGGAGCGTTGCTCAATGAGTTGATTAAATTTCTCCAACGTGTCCGATCTTCAGCTACAGTGATGCATGCCCATGTCTAGATCTAAACCCAGCCCTGCTAAGTCTTCGTCTCTCATCCTGAACCAAAGGGCTTTTTAACGTGCAGTTCTGCACAAAATGTGCAGTTGTAAATGCATTTGAGCAGTTGCAAAAGCAATCGTGTACAGTGGAAATCATTAGAAAAAGATGATTGCTGTCCGGTTTACCAGGTAAGAAGAAGGATATGTGGTGCAGCGATGTGCATTGAAAAATAAGAACGTGAAATAAATAAATTTGTGAAGTTGATGACTAAAGAAAAAAAGATCATCAGGTTTTTCCGACTTGCGACATTAATTTCTCGGGAAAATTTTCTGAAACAACGAGAAATTTTCGCCAAACAAAGCCGCACTCAAAAAGTTCCTGGTTGTGCAGTTCTACAAATTTCTTTTAAAAAGCCCTGCTGAACCAGGTAGTTCTAGGTCTTCCTCTAGGGCGATTTCAGGAAGGTGGAGCCTGTGCTAGCAGTGCCTGTCTAGAATCTGAGTCTGCTGGCATTCGGGCAATGTGCCCAAGTGTAGTAATCACCTTCCATATAAATCTTATTGTATTGACGAAGTAAAAACATATTTAATGGGTTTCACTTCCTATAAAGTGTTGCGCTCTACGTTTATAAGAAGTTGACTGTTTAGTAGCACCGGTGAACCTCCTGAGATATATATTCTGTTTTAGCCATAGGGTAAATGAAGATAGTTCATTGTATTCTACTTATTCATGCATTCGTTTCCAAAATCTATATTGCGCCCTTCAGGAAAACTACTCAGAGGCGCTCTCAGCCCAACCACGCCAATACAAATTAGATATCATGAACTTGTAAAACTCATTGGCGTTATTATAGACTATCTAGAGAGTATAGGCTATAGGCGCATATTCGACAGAAGTCCATTCCAAGTGGATGGGCCACATATCGAGAATACTAGAAGTCTACACTCTAAGCACAAACCATGTCATATAGTTAGGTTAAGCTTACTTCAGCTTGTCCGTCAGGTGGATAGGTTAAGGTATGTCACATGGTAACCTACACAAGTTACTTGGAAAGTAACTTGTCTACCTTACCACAAGGTAAGGTCAAGGTTACTTCGCGTTGTCCGTCAGGTGGATAGCTTAACCATACCATATAGTAACTTTCAAATGTTACTTCGCAAGTAAGCCATCTAAGTTACTATAATAGCAAGCTCATGTTGATTCTAAAGTAAGCTGTCTATGTTTCTACGTGGCGAGCTTAGGTTACTTCTAAAGAAGCTGTAGGTTACTTCGAAAGGAAGCTTTCTAGGTTTATACGTGGCAAGCACATGTTGCCTCTAAAGTAAGCCGTCTATGTTACTTCGAAAGTAGGCCTTCTAGGTTTCTACATGGCCAGCTTAGGTTACTTCGAAAGTAAGCCTTCTAGGTTTCTACATGGCCAGCTTAGGTTACTTCGAAAGTAGGCCTTCTAGGTTTCTACATGGCCAGCTTAGGTTACTTCGAAAGTAAGCCTTCTAGGTTTCTACATGGCCAGCTTAGGTTACTTCGAAAGTAGGTCTTCTAGGTTTCTACATGGCCAGCTTAGGTTACTTCGAAAGTAAGCCTTCTAGGTTTCTACATGGCCAGCTTAGGTTACTTCGAAAGTAGGCCTTCTAGGTTTCTACATGGCCAGCTTAGGTTACTTCGAAAGTAGGCCTTCTAGGTTTCTACATGGCCAGCTTAGGTTACTTCGAAAGTAAGCCTTCTAGGTTTCTACATGGCCAGCTTAGGTTACTTCGAAAGTAAGCCTTCTAGGTTTTTACATAGCAAGCTCAGGTTATTTCGAAAGAAAGCGGACTAGGTTTCTACATAGCAAGCTCAAGTTACTTGTATAGGAAGCCGTCTAGGTATCTACGTGGCAAGCTAACGTTACTTGCAAAGGAAGAGGCATAGGTTTCTCAGGTTACTTGGCAAGCTCAGGCGATTTCAAGAGAAAGCGGACTAGGTTACAACATAGCAAGCTCAGGGTACTTGTATAGGAATCCACTAGGTATCTCCATGGCATCTAGGTTTTTAGATGTTAAGCTCAGGTTACTTCGAATGGAAGCTGTATGTTGCTACACAGGAAGTACATCAATTGTAAGCTATATACGTTACTGCACATGAAGGTCATGTTTCTTCCAAAGTAAACAGTCTAGGTACATGATTTGGAAAGCTCAGCTTACTTCAGGAAGCCATCTGCGTTACTAGTACACATGTCAAAGACACTTTGAAAGTAACCTAAGCTACGATTCTTTAGAAGGATTCTATAAATACAATCAGCACATTTACTTCCGGGTTATTTATTGGCGAAATACTAAGAAAACTAAATCTATCAATGTTAGCTCTAACGATTTATAGAAATCACAGGATGTGGGTATTTTGGATGAGTATCATTAGCCAAAAAGTCCTATCAAGAGCTAAACGTCAAACAAAAGGTAATGTTAGAGTTACATTCCTCGCAAGAGTTCGTTCTGCAGCCTGGCCACAGCTACTGGAGCTTTTTCCAGTGGTTCCATATCGAAGATACAACTTTGAAAGAAGCAAAGCGTCTTCTTCAGAGTGCGAGGAAATTCAATGTCCAATAAGTAATAGGCAGCAATCAAGCAGCATGCAGCCTGTGGAATATCTGCAATGTCCGAAATGATCTCTCTCCCATCGGCTTTGATGCTTATGGTGGACACCAACAGGGGATTTGGCTCACTCGATGTTTGCAGCGAAATGACTGGATAGTTTGACAACGGATCCTAAAAGCAACGAAAAGTCAAATTCAACAAACATTCTGCTTTAAAATACAAAATATTGCGCAACAGCATAAAATGAACAAGCAAAAAAATTTAATTTGGAGAAATTGATTAAACTAATTAATAATAACATTCACAAGAAATAAAGTCATATAGAAGTGCAAGTGGCAGCAGATTAAGACGCAATTTTCAAATTGCGAAAAACGTAGTCATCCTGGATTCCTTAAAATTGAACCAAAATAAACTAGTAAGAATACTGTAAAAAATTTGCACAGCATGCTTTTACACATCAAAGCACATTCTGTGCAAATTTAATCAAGATCTTATATGATCGAGTGGCAAACATTAAGCATTATTCATTCTTATGAAATGAGACGGATCGACCCCTCTAAATGTTGACCATAATTTACTAAATTTACTCATCATCTTATTTTTTAGCAATGCATTCATGGCTATAATTTCTGACTATGGTTTTCAACATTTTATCCAAATTAGTCAATACAACCTGCCAAATTTAAAGCAAATAGAAACCTTGAAACGTATAGCAGAAAGATGCCAGAATGACAGCAGGAGGCTATAACATGCGTTAGAATGCAGCAGCAATGTTTAATAACTCCCCAACTCCCCACTTATATCAAATGACCACACAGAAACAATGTCTAACATGAAAAACAGTGACTTAATAGTGCTAAATTCTTACCTCATTGAATAGACAGAACAATTTCATGTTTTCCCCATTAACAACAGGCAGCTGCAGAATTGCTGCACGTGTCTCCAAATCTAAGACAAAGTCAAAATTAATTGGAAATAATTTGCACAAGCAAACAAACCATGCATACATGAAAATATGTTAATCACAATAGAAAACACGCATTTCACATTTGAAAATAGAGAGACATGTAAATTGTTATTCAGAAAGGCGAGTCCCACGCAGAGTCAATGGAAGGGAATTCCATAAGGAAGGCCCAATTATGGCAAGGGAACGAGTGTGAGCAATAGTGGGATCTTCAAATAGTAGAATTTATATATCTATTTGACCGAGACCGCACACAATCCATTCACGCATTTACAAAAAGCTACTCTGAACAACCATATGAGGCTCATTCACCTTTCATTACAAACTCTAGCTAGAGTCGCCTTACCAATGCCTGCACAAACAAACGCATTTTTTCTATTAAATCAGTTGCCAACTCTAAAAAATAGAAAATAAATAGTATCCTCCAGCTTCTTAATTTGTTTTAAATAAGCGCCTTTTTAATATAACGTACATAATAAAAGGTATACGCTCTTGCACAACCAACACTCTCCGTCCCTTATGTGCATTGTAGGTTGACTCTCAACAGTAGTTAAGCATTTGTTCTATCTGTCTAAACCATTTATTGAATAAACATTATTGGATGCTGTCCACAAATGGAGCTTCCACTTTTATTTCATTATGACTCGGATGCTTCATTTTCCCTGTAAAATTTCAATTTTTTTTCAAGAGTTGCCAAAAATCTTGAATGTGACAATACCTTTTTTCTGTTGTTCTTCCAAACACTCTTGTATAGAGGCATTCATTATTGGCATAAATGCACACTGCTTTTTATGCTGAAGCAATCTGGCAACATAACAAGGTAGGTTCTTGTCCATCAAACGTTGCAGCCTCTTGTGAAATCTGAGCTGGCACTCATGAAGTATCTGTTAATAATAACATGCACAATACAAAATTCATGCTGGCTTACAATATCTATGCATTTCAAATTGAATAAGAGAAGAAAAAAATTTGCGGCAACCACCTGAAATAGCCTCTTCGTGCTATAATGAATTCATTATAGCACGAAGAGGCTATTTCAGGTGGTTGCTACAAATTTTTTCTTCTCTTATGTGCTGCACTTGCTGTTGCCTTCTATCAAAAATTAATACAGGGCTTGACCTATGACCCAGACGTCGTGACCATACATATATTTATACATATATAGAGGCATTCATTATTGGCATAAATGCACACTGCAACATAACAAGGTAGGTTCTTGTCAATTTCATATGAATTTGTAAGAGAACACATAATTATATAAAACGCTACTATCCAGTATATGATGTTTTCCATGAACTTTATAAGCGCTTAATTTTCTAGGCTACTATTTTTGCCTAATTTTATATTAAATTAGCCGTTTAAGTCAATTAAGGCTTCTCATGAGTGAAAATAAATTAAATTACTTACATACTACTTCACGTAATATTTCTACCTTCAATATGGATTACTGTCTGGTCTGCCAGACTACATTAATGGTATTGTGCTCTGTGCAAAATGCCTTTTTGGGGGAAAACACAATTCAGTAACGATTTAAATTACATGCTGGAAGGTGTGCAAGGTTTCAATGTTCGTACAGTATAGAATACAGGGTCACTTCTTTGGTAAGGCAATGCCAACTAGGCTTTGCTCCAACTTACTTACTCAATTTTTGATGGACTGTGTCTGGTACTTGGACTGGTCAATCTCCCTATTAAGTGGAAAGAGGTGTGCTCTGTGTCCCTTTCGCTCTTTCCTTCCTCCATTATACAAAGACGTGCATTTTCTGTGTTGAGCTAGGCGGTATGCAATGGCCACCTTCTTGAGTTGTGCCATTTTCTTGGTCACTCTCTGACACATTCTATATGCACTTGAACATTGGTCTTTTTTGGCAATTCTGAAGTCAGTAGCACCTCTGTGCAGTATCCTTAAAGAGGTGTTAAATATTTGAATGAATGACCTTGAGTGCAATTTTTATCCCAATAAAACTAGGGTTATACAAACAAGTCATAAGTAGTATAAAAAAACGCTAAAAAGTCTACCCTATGTAAGAGGCATATCTCCAATGAGAGACTATTCCACGCAAAAGAACCTACAACCCATAGTTTGGCTGCCACGTATGCTGCTAGGGATATTGACTCAAAGAACTAGGAAACCTGTATGTGACCTAAGAACTATTTGTGCTCCATTTGGCTGCTATTCCTTCTGTTGGTTCTTACTTGCAAGCAAGACCCCACAGCACCCAGATTCTTCAACTACATAAATAGCAGCAGGTGCTACATCTATATATTACTTTCATTTAATGCCACTTATATTGAAAATCAACTGCTGACTGATAACTAGTAACCATAGACATCATGCAGTAATTTTAGTATTCCACTCTTCTGCAGAAACTACATGCATACACTTCCAAAATAAACTTACTATTTCTGGCACTTTCAAATATGGAAACTTCTCTAGAGCTTCTGCCGTGCTGCACGAAGCAAGCACAGCTTTTCGTTGTAGACATGTCCGTGCCATCCGATCATAAATTTCTTCCCAATTTGGTTTTGCCTTAAGCACTTCACTTCTAATCCAGGTTTCATGGAGCAAAACACTACTTTCATCTTCGCCATGGCCCATTAGAGATACAAAGTCACACTATAGAAACAACACAGAAGACAATGCCAACAAAGTATTAGCAGTTACTCATTTTACCTATTTGTAAAACTGCATAAAATTTCATTTGTGTAAATCGAGGTGTGCAAAAAGTCGTGTTATGTGACAGATGAGTCACAACCTGTGACATTTTGCTTTCAAATATAATTGCAATTTCACTTCGAATGATGATTTCCAGTAGAAATAATGACACTTTTAATTGTCATTTAAGTTGCAATCTAAGTTTTTCTACACTACAAGAAGGCACACTGTTTAAATTCAAATTATGTTTGTGTCGGCCCAAAATTTCTTTGATCTCTACAAGGACCATTGTTTCCATACTGCACGAAACTCATTGGTTGACTAGCATATCGAAATCTCTCATTTCCTTCCTATCAGAAGGCTAAATATAGAAATGAGTACAAGAAAATAAAATATTTCGAATAATAAAAAAAATTAAACACTGAACACAAAACAAACTTATGTGCTGCAAAAATTGTATGGTAAATATGACTGCCACTAAAATCTGACTCGCCAATCGCACACATTCCGCATAATGTCCTACCGAAATTTAATAGAGATTTATCCTACAATAAAATTGAAATGTATCTGATGCAGGTGTAAAACATGTGACAAAGAACATCCTTTGAATTATTATATTTACATGAGGTCGAGATTTCTTTACAGCTGGTGAATCAGCAGCCAACTCATTTTCTCCTTTGCGTCTCCTGGCATTCACAGGTGTACCAAACTTCGATTGCATTCTGGCAATTTCTTGTACCGACACCAGAGGTTTTCTTGTTTTAGCAAACTTAGCTAATACTGAAGACTTCAATACTCTCTGTCACAAGGCACACACACAAAAATAATAATAATGATGATGATGATGATGATGATGATGATGATGATGATGATGATGATGATGATGATGATGATGATGATGATGATGATGATGATGATGATAATAATAAAACTACATCTGAAATTTTCATGCGAAAACTACATCGAAAACTAAACTTACATACCGATAATAATAATAATAATAATAATAATAATAATAATAATAATAATAATAATAATAATAATAATAATAATAACTCAATGTAGTTTTTAATTGAACCATCTAACCGATACATCATTTTAATAGAAATTACACACAAGACAAGTATTTATTGCATCAGTTTGCAGGGTAGGCCTACAACAGTGAGAGACAACCATAACCAGGGTCACACGTTTCTTTCAGCTTTCTTTTTGGCTGCTCTTGATTCCTTTCTCAAACAATAATGATCTTGGCTTACCCTGTTAGCTACTTAACCGGTGCACCGACATAATTTTGTTTCATTATTCAGTTAAGTGATGCCATTGTTTACGGTTAAAGATCACATTAGCCGACCATGTTACATTAACGGATATTTGATTACAGTAAATAAAGTCAGCGCAAGGCCTTAGCCAGGATTTGATTTCGGGGGGTGCATCACTCACCAATTTCCCTTCCCCAAAAACCTGATTATTTTTTTAGTCATCCGACATATTTCGGGCGGAAGTTTTCATGGTTTTATTTCATGGTTTTTACATCATGTGCTCTTAAATGCATTATATTATTTTTCACATTTTCCATTTCGGGGGATGTTCAAAAACCCAAAACACCCCCTAGCTACGGCCTTGGGCCAGCACATCCAAGTAACATTTTGCAAAGTGCTTTAAAGGAAGTAGAAATTTACGATCTACAAATTGAAATATATTAACCATAACAGATATACACATTTCCAGTCATGTTATGGCAATGAATAATACTCACAAATCCACTTTTGCTGGGATCCTTCAAAAATGGATACCGGGCCAACAAGACGTGAAACACCTGCGCGAGCTGATCTCCATTCGGATACCTTAGAAATAACAATAAACTGGTAAATATGCAAACACAAAAACACCCTAAATGGAGTCTATCCACTCAGAAAAAATAATCTATGAAATATTTCACGCGTAAGATACACAAGGTAGACAAAGAATGATGCTATTGAACGGAACTATCAGGGATGCTACTCATAGCCTTCTCCACCTAGCCTACATCTAAGTATTTGCTCTTGTCTAGGTTTCTATGTGGTTATGTCGAGACGTGGACTATTTTTCATGGAAACTTTTTCACTTTAAAATTGTGTATCATCAGGAATTCCTGAAACATTTATCAACTTTTTCAGGAATTTTCACAACATATGCACTCCGCACTCTGACGATTTGTACAATATTTCGCAATTGAAGCTCAGCAGTTCTTATTTTTAACACAAGACACGTTAGTTTTGAGCTATACACAGCAGAGTTCAAAGTTCTTGTGTTTTAAACCTGTATTTAATTATAAATGAAGACGAATTCAACGTATTTCTGAATGTAAAACCAGTCAATCATTTCGTATCCTTTTTTGGGCCGGATCTAAACTTCTTTGAAAATTCAGAGCGGCATCCAGGTGGACAAAGAGGAGTGCATAGGCAAGCAGAAGGATACAACTGGATATATGAACCTGCTTAAGAAGACAGCAAAAGCATAATTTTCGCTTATTGATCATGGTCAGTGTATCGAAGGGAAAAGATAGAATCTCAAATTTAGGCCTATGCTTAAATCAAGTCACAAATATGGAACATTAGGAAAACAATATTTGTGTGTTTGATCACTTGCTATAGCGCCCCATCAATCTACTACTCACATACGCTCTCGACAAGAGCACGGACACTTAATCAGTTTCACGTTGAAGCGCATGAGCAATTGCAAGTGATGGACTTACTCAGGGTCCCTGCGTGGCGTTTTGAGGTGGACATGAACCAGCAAACTTGGGTCTCCAAAGCAATGAACATACCCCTACACCAAATTGCCCCAAAAGAACATACAATATTTAATTGTTGTACTTGTTGCGTGATTGAAGTCTCACCATGTATGAACGGTGATCGCATCAACAAGGCACCTAACGAGATCATTTCGTTGTTTTGTTCGATTACTAGACTGGAACAGAGGACTTTTTCCTTCCAGTTCCTTCATCAAACTAGCCGGAAAAGTTGGCAGTTTGAATACAAGAGGCCAACCTCTCTGAGCAACATCCTGTGATGTGCCAGCAACGACAACTGACGTGGTTGGCTGCACAGCTGCTTGTTCAGGTTCTTCAGGTACACTACAAAATAGCACGTAACGAATTTCAAATGTAATTCTTAAAAGATGTCATGAAAACAATGATACATTCAAAAATTAGAAGTTCTTGCAAGAATTTTCCTCTCCAATCGAAAAATTAAAAATTTTGTGTTTCTTAAAATAGTGAACGTTTCCAAGAGGCATTTTCGTTGACCATCGGTGGACGGCAAACAAGTTGCTCCGCTTGAGACAAGACGTTTGCATGACATATGTGAATTGAAAGAAAATGCTACAAAAGAGGTTATATAATTTAGTGAAATAAATCACACCTTTTCTGTTCCAATTTTTTCCTTGCCTGCAGGAAGCGGACTTGCAACTTCATTGATGGGAAAAGCGATTCGACCATCCGCTCAGTCAAGCCCATCAAACATTCTCCATCAATTTCAGCATCTGCACAAACATTATTTCAAAGTAAATGTTACTTTTTTCAATGTCTGAGATTCTCACTTCAAATTTAGGCTGAATTTCAATCAAGACTGAATAAGCTTATGTGAAATTTTCTGGCAACAATAATGACATAAACACTTGCAGTAGCCTACTATTCTCAAACATCAATGTATACTATATTTAGTAATTAATGCAGAAGCGAAATTGTTTAACTCACTTGTATGACAAATTTCTTAACTCACTTGTATGACAACTTTGTCTTTCAGAGTTGCGTCTGAGTAGGGTGGTGATAGAGCAGCATTAGATTGTAGAGAGATGCTGAGACCAATAGTATAGAGCGAATGGTTTGCACAGTCAAAGATTGGAGCGATCAAATAAGATAATAGACAAAGCACATGGAAAGTAATACAATAACATTAAGCACAATACAATATCAGAACACACAAACAAACCCATCACATGCACACACATACAATAGATATTAGGCCTAAATATAAGCTTAGTGTTAACTGTGTCGTCACGTCCCTTGCAGCGTCTATATTGCGAACGCCAGGGACGGGGTATAGCTGCTAAAACTTCGGGAGGCGCCCTAGTTGTGCGCTGGGAAAATTACGAGTAAAAAATAAAATCACCAATATCTTGGAAACTACGCTAGCTATGAGCGATCTCTCTCTGTAAATTTAGGGGAAAACAATCTATGGTGCACACGCTGGTGCTAATTTGGTCGCGATAAAGTGAAATTTGGCAAAGTTGAATTTCTACCGTGGATACACGGGCCACGCGAAAATGAGCGTGTAGGGTCTTCTACCGGCACTGACGTCTCTTACTCTCAGCAGTTATGGTGAATTTTACGTGAAAGAAGCAATTAGGTAAGTTTTACCACGTCTTTTGAACTCTGGCACAGTTCCCCGCAGGGACGCGAAATACGCTGACAGATGGTAAGCGAGCTGCTTACCTAAACAACAACGACTGTAACCGGATAAATTCAGGCCAATCTACGTTAAGTCTCCTTCAGTGGCTTCACTGGGGTGAATATATGTATCAAGCCCGACCGAGTCAACTCTCTTCCTCGGAAGGACAGTCAAACACGGACAAGTTACTGGCAACAAGCTGCAGTCCGGGAGCGATCGAGACCAACAGCGGCCAAAACTCCCAACTTCTTACACACGTAACCTGTCAACGGAACACGCGCCGCCGCCTTGTACAGAGTAGGCCTACGCGGTGCGCGCCTTGGGTGCTCGTCTCACCCGTCCCACTGTCAGCGGCAACAACCGTCACTTCCCCGAGACTTGGTCTTCTCGGACGCTCGGAAGAGCGGATTGGTAGATGCTGTTCTCTTTCCCAGTAATCTGGGGGGGGGAATAAAAGGCCTGGCGGTCTTGGGGGAACAGGTAACGGGTAACCCCGTCTCCAAAGAGACTTATACTTGTCGTGTATTCTACCGGCGCCGTTCGCCCTTACTCTCAGCAGTTACGGACCTCAACGTAAAAACCCTGCCAAAACTTGGTCTTATCTCTCAAGTTTTACTCTAACTCCAGGCTCCTAGTTTGCTAAGACCCTAAGTCCACAAACGATCCTCTACCCGAGGAGAGCGACACAATATCCACCGTTTAACTGATAAACCCGAAGAACCTGAAACTCCTGATTTCAAATTACTTAGAATGTATATCATCAGCGACTCCAGCCAGAAACCCCGTAACTTCACGTTACGCTAAAGAACTCACAACGATCGGCCCACACGGCAGTATCGTGAATACGACCTGGTACGTTCGTTGCAGATAGGAGCCCAACCCAGGGCTGCAGAACCGTCGACACAGGTTTGTGAAACTCTGACCGTAAACTTCGTGTCCGAAACCGTCACAGGATACTGCGATCACCCACTAGGCAAATCACGAATACCGTACCCTTCCCTGAGCTGTCACCCACAACCAGAAGCTTAAACCCCGTGAGATCGATGACAAGGAAACAACCTGACAGACCATCACCGAACGTTCTCACAACCGAAAGCGTAACTTCAACTATGAACCAGGATCGACAAAAATCGTCTTCGAATGGCCAATGCCAACACTGTCGAGACAGGCGAAAACAATCTGAAATCACTATGAACGAATGAACAGTACATATGGAGTAGTCGGTACTACTCCACGATATAAGCAGCGCACCGTGTGGCAGGCTTTATTCCACCGGCAACACCCTATGAACTGGCTTGAAAGCCCTAATCGGTCTTCCGTATAGAAACTACCGAAACCTAAATCCAAGTGAAACCGGTTTCAGATTCTTTTCACCAAGCCAATAATTATTGTCTACCTAACCAGAGTCATGGTCACTCCCGCGAGTTACCGGAAAGTTATCATTTACACGTATCGCCAATTGTGGCGTGTCCTCTACATAATTTGGCATGAAAACCGAAACCGGTTTTCCGTACAGAAACCGATGCTGGCTTTCACCCGGGCTCTACGCGATTTGGCTACCTTAAGAAAGTCAGGGTTACTCCCGCGTTTTTCCGGAGTATTGTATATAAGGGCTATCTACTTATGGCAGGTCCGCCACATAACCACATGAAATATAAACTGTACTCAGGTTTGCTTCATTTTCTAACTTAATTCCTTGTCAGTGACAGACAGGCTACACCAGGTATGGCCAGTATACGGGCCATGGGCAAGTGACCTTTGAAGCAGTCCTTTAAATGTGTTTTACATTAGCATTGTACCAAGCACTTTGGAAACTTATATATGGCTCTTTGCGAATGTCTGCATTGCTGAACATAGGCTGTCACTAAAAACATGCTTCTTATTTACTTAAATCCGGCTTATAGTTCAATCAGTTAAATATTCAATTCATGTAATAGACTCTCTGTTCAAAAGAAGACCACGGAGTGGGTAGGATTAGTGGCACCTTTAGAAGTCGCGTATCAGAATTATTATTGTGAAACGAATTTGCAAGACTGGGAAAATCAAATATGAAATGGCAACCCTTTGTATTTTCCATATTTTACTACTTGTACTAATACAAATACAATAACCTGAAGTACACAGAGCAAGTAGGCTAACTATATTGAATTTAAAGTGTATCCCTTAGGCTAATATCATTAGCTGGATATGACTGATGTTAGTTTAATAATTTAAAATGTTTGTACCGATCTATCTGTCAATTTTATACAATGTAAGCTTCCTTTATGGCAAAACATTTCAAGCTCTTCGGTGTACTTTGTGATGAAGGGACACATACAAGTCATCACCTACAGTGTAACCATCGAGAGCGTGATGATCAAGTTCATCGCCAGGAACTAAAGCATGACATTTGTCCAGTCCCTTTACAATGTATGCATGGAAATGGCCATGAAATGACTCAGGAATATAGACTCTGCCCAATAAAAACCACAGGGAACGACAATTTACAATATGTGAAATTCTAAAGAACACTGGCACCTCTTCTGCCTCAACACAGTCAATCACAAAGAAATCAGACACTTCATATTTAACAGACCTCAACTGCAAATTGGAGCATAACGTTACAGATTCATTTCCTATGTCATCCACAACATCTAACCTGCTCCTCAACAGTTCTTGCGTATCCAGGCTCAGTTTTCCAAATTTCAATGAGCGAAGGAGTTTATATTCTGGTTCTTCCTTTAAGAAATCACCAGAATTCTGCTCCCAACATTGCCTCAATTGGTGTCGTTTGGCTAGGGTGAAGGACACATTTTTGAAATTGCACATAACATGAGCTACACGCTTAAAATATTGGTGTTTAGCCTCAAACCTCATACACCACAAGGATTTCACAGGACCAAAACTCTCTACTGCGGCAGGATAATGAAGAAGGTAATGAACTTTCGGAGTTACCCGACCTGGAAACAAATCGGCAAATAGTGGAATAAAGTCTCCGATGAGTATCCTCAAGTACGCAGTGTCCTCTTCTGTGATGACTACAGCAAACAAAATGTCGGCTATATCACGGGTCAACAAGTACGCCCTCCATTTCACATCACCTGCAGGCACAAGGGCACCTATTAAAAAAGGCAAGATTCGAAATAAGCACCATTTCTCGATGGCTTTTCCACTCAGTGAGGCCCCCGCAGAATTGCGAAACAAGTTTACCGGAATATGGACAGGCTTTGCCTTTTTGTCGTTTTTGCCAAATCTAAAAGTGTCGAACTTATCATTGATAACGCTGGATCCGAAATACTTCGACTCCTGAACAAAGGACTGCAGCATTAATTTAAGTAGAAGAGGAACTATTCCTTCAAGGAAATCGTGCATAAGATCAGGACAAAACGCTTGAGTTGTTGAAAAATAATTTAAGTCGTCAAATGGGCATGCTCCAGTGACTCCATACGTGGACTTTGAAATGCTTGGGTTGCTTGTGACTGCCTCCACGTGATAACGATGCATTTCAGGTGTGCGCAAATGGCAGTCAGATTCAGTAGATTTTGTTGCTATATCGCCGTGAACAATCATGCAAAAGCGACAAACCCGCCCTGAGCTGAACGACTGAGCAAAACCTGCCAATCCATGAGCCGACAAGTTGTCAGATGAAATTGTTGCAATTCCTCCAAAAATTCGCATTTCGCAGCCATTTACATTTACTGGAAGACCTTCACTTTCTAAAGTATTAAGGTCCTTTATTAACGGCCCCAACAGATCATTGTAGGAAAACATTGACTTCTGCAATAGTGAATATTTCGCCAACAAGCAACGATGAATATGAGACAGTTGCGAGTTAAATCTTACTGGCAAATTACCAATTGTGAAATAGAAAGCTATCTGCTTGTGTTTGCCTTTTTTGGAGCCGAGTGGGTTAACAACTTCGAATTCGTCGGTATACAAGTGCAATCTAAGACAAATTCTGTGCTTAGAAAAGAGAGCATGATTA
>OX457047.1:19061706-19071706 GCA_949752735.1 Lumbricus terrestris | reverse complement strand
ACCACCACAACCACCACCACCCCCACTACCACCATCACCACCACTACCACCATCATCATCACCACCACCACAACCACCACCACCATCACCACCACCACCACCGCCGCCACTACCACCATCACCACCACCACCACCACCGCCGCCATCATCATCATCAACATCATCACCACCACCACAACCACCACCACCATCAACACCACCACCACCGCCGCCATCATCATCATCATCATCACCACCACCACAACCACCATCAACACCACCACCACCGCCACCGCCACTACCACCACCACCATCACCACCACCACCACCACCAACGGAGACATCATCATCATCATCATCATCACCACCACCACCACCACCACAACCACCACCACCACCACCCCCACTACCACCATCACCACCACTACCACCACCACCACCGCCGCCATCATCATCACCACCACAACCACCATCACCACCACCACTACCATCACCACCACTACCACCACCACCACCGCCGCCATCATCATCACCACCACCACAACCACCATCACCACCACCACCACCGCCACCACTACCACCATCACCACCACCACCATCACCACCACTACCACCACCACCACCGCCGCCATCATCATCACCACCACCACAACCACCACCACCATCACCACCACCACCACCGCCACCACTACCACAATCACCACCATCACCACCACTACCACCACCGCCACCGCCGCCATCATCATCACCACCACCACAACCACCACCACCACCACCTCCACCCCCACTACCACCATCACCACCACTACCACCACCACCACCGCCGCCATCATCATCACCACCACCACAGCCACCACCACCACCATCACCACCACCACCACCGCCACCACTACCACCATCACCACCACCATCACCACCACTACCACCACCACTACCACCATCACCACCACCACCACCACCGCCGCCATCATCATCATCATCATCACCACCACCACAACCACCACCACCATCAACGCCACCACCACCACCGCCGCCATCATCATCATCATCATCATCACCACCACCACCAAAAGTTTGGTTTTTCGCCACACTGCACTGCCCACTTCGCACCCACCCGGTCCACCACATCCCCAGCACAGCATTAGATTGGTTTGAGTTGTAGGTGGAGTGGGAACGGCGTGAGTGGGGATTTCGTGGAGTGAGGTAAGTGAATTGTGGAGTTGTGTGTGGTGGTAGGATTGATGGGTATTGGGGTGAGATGGGGCGGAAGGTGGGTGTGAGAAGGGGCGAAATACCGAAATTTACCGGGCAAGGCCGGTTGCCACAAATTTGCATAGCCTCATTTACTATGAGGCTACGCATATTTGTGGCAACCGGCCATGCCCGGTGTGGGCGGAGGTGTAAACTCGTGGTGGGTTGATGGGTATTCGGGTGGAGTGGGTCGGGAGGTGGGTGGAAGAAGTGACGAAACACCGAAATTTTTCTGGCAAGGCAGGTTGCCACAGATATTAGGGGCTAGGTGTTTTGGGTTCTCACACCCACCTCATCCCACCCCACCCCAATACCAACACACGACTTGAGGGGCTGGGTGTTTCGCCCTCCCACACCCACATCACCCCACCCACATTCACCTCACCCACCCACACCACACCACCCAATACCAACCCACCACTTGACCTTACTTCAGGCTGTTTCAAATTGCTTGAGATTGATCTATAGTAACCTCCGTGGACCACTAGTAAGCTTCCAGCCGCGTTGATAACCTCAAACTTGTTTCAACCCTCTACAGCAACATGCCTACTTCTTGGTAACCATGGTTACCATAAAAATACCTAAGTTGCTATATGATATCTTGTAGTTAGGATTTTGCTAAGAGTGTATGCACAGTCCAATCAGTTATCCAATAAATGTAAACGACTGTATTTCGCGTAGACGTGCCAGTAGTTTATGCGTAAACAGACTGAGATCTATGCCGTATTTCGGTCGATGGACGCTCGGAATAATATGAGCAGTTTGAGTAAGTTTGAAAGATGAATGGCTGCGTTTATTGTGCATATTCCTACTCGCTTCTCTCGGAAGCATTGAATCAGTGAGAGAATTCGATTGGTCCCTCGCGACTCGATTCAACGAAACGATGATGATGGTGATGTACACATCAGTAAATTGAATTGGGGAATTCCTCCTTTGAAGATAGATTGAACGGAAGAACTCGGATAGATGGAGACCTACATGGAGCTGGAAAGACGAGGGGAAGGAGGAAAAGGAGGGAAGAGGTAGGAAGAGGAGGGAAGAGGTAGGAAGAGGAGGAGGAGGATTAGAAGGAAGAGGAGAAGGAGGAGGAGGGGAGAGGAAGGAAGAAGAAGCACAACAACAACAAATAAGAAACTGCATGCCTGTCTGTCTGTATGTGTATCTGTCTGTCTGTTTATCTGCCTGTTTATATGTTTGTCCGTCTGTCTATCTGTCTGTCTTACTGTCTGTTTGCATATCTGTCTATCTGTCTGTCTGTCTTTCTACCTGTCTGCTGTCTGATATATCTCAGTGATCTCAGATGGTCTCTGTTGTCTGTTTGTCTGTTTGTCTTCCTGCATGTTGCACTCTCCTTCTGTCTGTCTGTCTGTCTGTGTGACTATCCCAGTGATTGTCTCTTGGTTTGTCTCTGTCCTGTTGTCTGTTTGTCTTCATGCGTGTTGTGCTGTCTGTCTGTCTGTCTGTCTGCGTATCTCCAAAACCCGCTTCTATGCCCGTCTAAATGTCCTCCGTTGTCTGCAGCTGAGGTTAATCCTGAGCTGCAGCAAAACAATGCGGCACAACACAATGCGAGGCGGGACAAACACACAGCGCAGTAAATCGCGTTACAATATTGAAATTACGGTACAATGTTAGCGCTGCAGCCGCAGAACAATGACTGAATGCCAGACCAAAGGTTAAACGACAGCATAGTGGTTTGTCTGTTTGTCTGTCTGTCTGTCCGTCTGTCTGTCTGTTTGTTTGTCTGTCTGTTTAGATGTCACGTATATATGGAGGGACAGAATAAAAACGAGGTGAATGAATATTACATGAACATTATGCATGTAGTTATAAGAATATATGTGACAACAAGAATAAAAATTAGCTTTGCCAAAACACAGTCATTTCCTTCTGCAACTTACGGACTCAGCATTATACCTTATTGTCTGGAAGCATGGCTTAATGAACGCATATCATCAACATGTTATTAAGCGATACAACTGTATATTGCAGCGGTTCCCAACCCGTGGCCCGCGGGCCAAAAGTGGCCCGCCAGGCCTAAGAAAATGGCCCTCATTTCTCAAAGAATTAACAAAAATATATATGAAAAAATTGACGATTTGGGCAGGATAGAACACACAATTATTTTCTATTATAAATTATTATATTTTGGTGTCTATAAATAACATCAAATATTCTATTTTGAATCAATTGCAACAATTTTGTATGCTTTTTGTTAGTTAAATTTCAGCCTTGTGGCCCCCTAATGTTCTTCAACTAAGAAAAAGTGGCCCTCGTGTCCTCCACCTTAGAAAAAATGGCCCTAAGGGCAAAAAAGGTTGGGAACCACTGGTATATTGTATATATAAATATATAGTGTATTATAATTGCGTGTGTGTATAGGTGTAATGTCCTGCTTTCGAAGTATACTATCGAACTGCTTACACAACCATGCTACACGCAAAGCTTTTAGCGTGCTGTAGTGCTACCCAAAAGAGCAATTACAGCGGAATTTGCGCAGCTGTAAAAGCTTTTTGTGAAGTCAAGAATGGTTCACCCGATTTGGAATAATTTACCATGCACGGATGGTGAAAAGGAAGAAAAGGTGTTGTGGCATTCTAAAAAATTCTTAACTGAAGCTCTGCACATGACACCGCACTGCATGACACCGTACTGCATGACACCGTACTGCATGGCACCGTACTGCATGACACTGTAGGTCTACTGCATAACACCGTACTGTATAAACACCCGTACTGCATGACACCATACTGCGTAGCATCGTACTACATGGCACCGAACTGCATAACACCGTACTGCATAACACCGTACTGCATGACAACATAGGTCTACTGCATAACACCGTACTGTATAAACACCCGTACTGCATGACACCATACTGCGTAGCATCGTACTACATGGCACCGAACTGCATAACACCGTACTGCATAACACCGTACTGCATGACACTTACTGCATAACACCGTATACTGCATAACACCGTACTGCATAGTACCGTACTACATAACACCGTACTACATAGCACCGTACTGCATAACACCGCACTGCACAACACCGTACTGCATGACACCGCACTGCATAACACTGTATACTGCATAGCACCATACTGCATAACACCGTACTGCATGACACCGTACTACATAGCACCGCACTGCATAACACCGTACTGCATAACACCATACTGCATAACACCGTACTGCATGACACCGTACTACATAGCACCGCACTGCATAACACCGTACTGCATAACACCGTACTGCATAACACCGTACTGCATAACACCGTACTGCATAACACCGTACTGCATAACACCGTACTGTATAACACCGTACTGCATAACACCGTACTGCATAGCACCGTACTGCATAACGCCGTACTGCATAACACCGTACTGCATAAACACCCGTACAGCATAAACACTCGTACTGCATAACACCGTACTGCATAACACCGTACTGCATAACACCGTACTGCATAAACACCCGTACTGCATAACACCGTACTGCATGACACCGTACTGCATAAACACCCGCACTGCACAACACCGTACTGCATGGCACCGATGACGTTGAGTAAGTGAGCAACTTGTTCAAGTGCTCACCATGGTAGCTTACTCGGGTGAGGCTCAAACTCGTACTCTTCGCGCTACAAGCCGCCCGCTCTAACCAGTCAGCCATCGTTTGCAAAATACCAGGGTGAGAATTGCCCGGGGTTGGGGGGTTTCAACCCCCAGTCTTTCTTAGAGCCCCATAGTAAAGTCTGTTTTTCACACCCAAATTCCAAGTGTAGGCCTATAATGGTCCAACCCCCAGTTATTTTTCCACAATGCTTACGCTGCAAAATACACATTTATTGTTTTTGTATCATATCATTCAATTCGCATGCTTAACCATACGATAAGCTTATGCATGATAATGCGTAGATATTTGTGTGTAGTCATTGTACGAATTATGGATATGACTCTTGTGCAATAATTGTGTGTAGTAATTATATAGCCTAATGTAAAGTACTCGTATGCGCATGCGCGCCTCGCATTTGACGGATGAATAAAACAACAGCAATACATCTGGACGCACATAGACAGCGATACAAACAGACAAACAGACGGATCTTAAGTGGGATATTTAGACGGAGATGGGACCAGAGGGACGCTAGCAGCTCGATGGTTGCATGACGCAGCAGAGGCTGGTAAATGGGATGACACTGCAGAGGCGTGATGGCGACCATGCGTGTGCTCCGTGGTATGTATTGTATGTGGTCGGCAGAGGGACGTTAGGGGGGGGGAGTTGAGGGATATAGGTTAAGCCCGGATCACACAAATAACCATCGAGGTCATATATATGTATATAAGTCATTGAACTGAGCAGGCCATGAGCCGCCATGACCATCGGCAGATTAAGACTAGGCCAAATAGCCATTTCCAAGTTTCAATGCATGGACATAGCATATATAATATATACATATTATATTTATATAATTATATAGTCTATGTTATTTATATACACAAGTGTGTCCTGACGGTTATTTGTATATATGTTTAATATTGTTTATGTATATATGCTATATATGCATACGGTATATAGAGATTAAGCATACATATACTTGCTCAAGGTGCACATGTGGGGCGCGGTGGTGTAGTGGTGAATTCGGTGCCTTGGAGCCGGATGTTCCAGGTTCGAATCCACCTCAAGCCGTCGCGTTGAGACATTGAGCAAGTTCTTCACTCGCAATTGCTCGGGCGCTTCGGCGCGAAACTCCAATGCAGTGTTGGCGCTGTGGTTGTGGGCGCCTCTGTGTAGGGAGATGGAAGGGGCGCTATAGAAATGGAGATATAAATAAATAAATAAACAAATAGGGTACCTTGTATATACGCGGCGGCACATATATAGTATACGCGGCGGCATGAGGCGGATTCGAACCTGGAAGACTCCGAATCCATCACTACACCACGGCCGCGGCATATGATATGTAGCAAATTGTGTGCACCTTCTCACAAAGAGTTGCACATGTGACCAGCCAGCTAATCTAAATACGCTCTTTCTAATTAAAAGCGCTTAGAAATGTATATTGCAGAAAGCCTGCAGGACGTAAATGCAATGGGAGACCGGCGGACCGCACCTAATACGACACGCCAGTCTCAATGCGCTACGACAAAGCGCTGCACCTGAATATCTTCATGTATGGAAAAAGTTCAGGCATCACAAGCCCAGATGATTCGTGATCGGAGCACAGAGCTTCCTTGTGTATCGCATGGCTTAATTCTTGTGTAGGGAATTTTTATAATTGCACGACCTCTTTATCCATTGCCAGCCTGCATAGTAAATTATTCCCAGTTGGATTACTATGAAAATTTCTAACCAGATTTAACTGCACAAAATGTTTTTACGCAAATTCATTCAGAATCGCCATTTTGCGAGCATGGAATTGCACTTTTAAAAATTATTCCCAGTTGGATTAGGCCTACTATGACAATTTCTAACCAGATTTAACTGCACAAAATGTTTTTACGCAAATTCATTCAGAATCGCCATTTTGCGTGCATGGAATTGCACTCTTAAAAACCTGAAGGTGTATCATATGGCCTACAGTGTACATCACGCGTCAACTTGATTATCCTGAATGCAATACGTTGTGTAACAGGAAACCAGCGTAATGTTTCTCGTATATATTTAGCCTGCAACCACTGCAGCAAATGTTTTGGCTTGAGCGATGCTGCTAAAAAAAACGGGCTGGATCCGGCGAATTCGAATTTTTCGCAGATCGACTGAGATAAGATAGGAAAAACCTATCAATCAATTGCATTATTTTATTGATCCGAGGTCCAGTAGTAATACAGGCAATAGTAGTACAAAGTAGTCACTTACATGTATGTACTAAAGCAAATGCCTTCGTTGGAATAGGGTTCCGTCAGTAGCAAGCTACCGGTACTTCTACGATGCTTTGAGCTGTCAAACTAACAACGCTACAGCAATATACATATATGGCGGATGGTGTCATTTTTGTCTAACAATATCAGCCATTGGAATATCTGCAAAGGTCACTCAAATTGTCTAGTACCTTGCTCGTAAGTGCTGTAATATGCCGAGCAAATTTCTGTCCAAGGTAACGGCCTCTGTTGTCATAGACCCTATTCAAATCGAATCCATCCATGGTTCGCCATTGACTCCATCTATAAACGCAATGTGGTAGCCAAAGCCTTAGCTATGGAGTGTTTTGGGTGTTTGATAACCCCCAATTGAAAATAGCGTAAAAAATGAAATAACCTGCACTTGGTGTATATAAGAACTACGGTGTATAATGTATTGGTCGTCCAGAACCTGATTTGAGAGCTCACAACGCTTCTCCAAACCCATTAATCTGCAGTTGATTCGGTGGTTTGTGGGCTTGCTCATGGTTGATCAACCCCCCCCCCCTCAATAAAATCCTGGCTCCGTTCTTGGTGAAAGCAGACGACGAACCAATAGATGAGGAATTGCAATCTAAACGGTATACGACGTCAACTTCTGATGGCGTCTGACGTGTGTCCGGCCAAATATCTATACCGGAACTTTGTCAGGAATTCAGCCACATCCGCTATGCCGATTAGAGGACATGCAATGAACCGCTTATCTATAGATGGCACACAAGAAGGAACATCAGATGGATGGCATATGCAGACGCTGCATGGATATGATTCACTGCTGAAATAATATATTATAAACAGGGTTTAAAGTGCGGCTGGACGGTCATGGACGGCGTCCATGCACTTATTTTATATTCTGAAAGCCGTCCTGTCACTTATTGGTCAGCACGGCCTGGAAAAGCAAGGGCGTCCAGGCACTTCTTTTGAAAAGGTAAAGGCGTCCAGGTACTCATTTTCACACACTTTAAGCACTGGTTATAAAGTTTGGTTATTGTTTTGCGTGAAGTATACAGAATTCAGTGCACGGCTAAGTAACTATATGCCGGCCTGGCTTAACGTGTGTCTGGACGGTCATGGACGGCGTCCATGCAAATATTTTAAAATCCGAGCGCCGTCCTGCCATTTATTGGTCAGCACAATCTTGAGAGGTAATGGCGTCCAGGCAATTATTTTTCCAAACTTTCAGCACTGTATGCAGGTATAATATTGTATTGGGTGTGTTCATTGAGTTGTAAGTTATTTACTTCAACGACTTCATCAGTGAACTGAGGACGCGCGCTCTTATTGCCGTTGTCGTAATCGTAATCTCCAAACTTATGTAGCGCCATTCGCAAGTCAAGCACGTGGCACCAGTTTATTCACGAGCGCTGCGATGAGCCAAAAAGGGTTGTCCATAAAAGTGGACCATGGGAGGTCAGGGTCCGTTATGAGTCGCGTTAGATCCGTAGAGCCGTGTATGTTATGCCCAAGACATGTGCGACGTGGGGGCAACTAATGGATATATATATATAATTATATATATATATATATATATATATATATATATATATATATAATTATATATATTGTGTGCTCAAGCATCTGCATATTATATGGCGCATGTTTGCTATATTTAACCGTCCGCAATTTACAGACCCGTGAATATATAATGTGGCATGTGGTTGATGAATGGGTCTCAATAATGCCATTACATCATTCAGCTTCAGCATGGACCATGGATGATGCGGGAGGGATATCAACAGCTGAGAGAGGAGACTCAACAGCGATTGGAGTGGCGCCATCGGACGAATACGAACTGTCAACTTGCAGAGAACATTATGATGTTGATTATTCAGTTATTCTAGAAGTATGGCGACTATACAGTATGGCGACTATAGTATTACAACTATAGTATGGCGACTATAGTATTACAACTATAGTATGGCGACAACAGCATGGCGACAATAGTATGGCGACTACAGTATGGCGGCTACAGATGGCGACTACAGTATGGCGACTACAGTATGGCGACTACAGTATGGC
This sequence comes from Lumbricus terrestris, assembly GCA_949752735.1. Lineage (NCBI taxonomy): Eukaryota > Metazoa > Annelida > Clitellata > Crassiclitellata > Lumbricidae > Lumbricus > Lumbricus terrestris. The sequence goes on along the minus strand of OX457047.1, from coordinate 19,062,552 downwards.
GGCGACTACAGTATGGCAGCGACTACAGTATGGCGACTACAGTATGGCGGCTACAGTATGGCGACTACAGTATGGCGGCTACAGTATGGTAACTACAGTATGGTGTCTATACAGTCGTTCATCCATGGTCATCTCAAGTGACTGACATCAACAACATTGAACGTAACATTGTCATCTTCGTCGTCGTCTTGGCTTTATGGCAATCGATGTCTCTGGTTCTCACAACCTTTGCCTCTGTCCAGACCTCTGACAGTTTGATGTCGAAACACACAACAACAGGTGAGATGAGATTATTTATTTGAGGGAGCGAAATTTTTCGCTTTCCGATTGAGAAGAAAGACCTATCCTGCTGTTAGCCTAGTATGTGAGGCGCCCTTGCAACAGCATGGCTGTGTTACGGCGCCATAGAAATCGCCATTGCTATTAAGATGGACCGTCGCTGTGAATTTAATAAAAGGAGCGTGATGGATGGCCCTAATATCATAGTAATATGTCGTTTCTTATCCTAACAGAAGTCTCGGCCTATAGTAACAACAACAGTTTCTCAATGCACGTCAATCAGACGACTCATGGCTGTTACTATCAAATTCGGCAGCTATGGGTTATCTCTCGGTCCCTATAGCCATCAAATTTAAAAGTAAACGACCGTTTGTCCCGCTCCCCCACCTCCGAAACGTGAATCCCCAAAGCAGGACTGAAACTGGATTAAACACTTTTTGGCAAGGTGATTGAAAAAGCCGTTGAAGAAAGGCTGACCTTCCTGAATTATTAGGCCTATAGAGTTTCGGCGGTCAAGGGCCAAAAGAAATGCTGATAGGATTAAAAAGTGGACTCGTCTGATTTTCC
>OX457047.1:19009206-19056706 GCA_949752735.1 Lumbricus terrestris | reverse complement strand
CACACAAACAAACAGACAGACAATTTATAGAGAGATAGAGATATATAGAGATAAAGGAAGGCAAATTTAATATTATAGGCTAAGCATGCATATGTAGATTCCATATACAGAGACAGAGACACAGAGACAGAGAGACAGGCGAGCAACAAGAGCGAGATGTGATAGATAGCGAGATACATGCAGTGATAAGAGATAACACTGATGAGAGATAGAAAAGCAATTTTGGAGAATTTGTTTCCTGTTGCAAACGAATCGTTTGCAACAGGAAACATTTTCTTATCAAATCGCCGGTGTCACGTGATAGTCTATCCCCCTGAAATCTATCCGGAAGGACGAATTAATCTATCCCCTGGATGGAATTAACCGGTCTAAACTATCCGGGGGGATAAACTATTCTATCCCCGTTTTTGAAAAATGCGTATAATTGAAAAATTTGTGCTCTAATCAACATGTGAAGTGACTCTAATTGTTTTAAGTGTCCTAAGCAATGTGCAGAGAAAGGCAACTCGAATTTATTTAGTGACTCTGAGTGTTCTTAAGTGTTTTAAATGTTCTAAGTGCTCTAAAAAAAGCAAAAAATTATCTAGTAGAAATAAACATACCTCTTGCATGTAGTGTCATTGTTCAAAACAAAGCAGATGAAAATTAATTCGCAAAAATAAATAATACACGCGGAAGTGACCTTTTCGACTTTTCTTCATTTGGGGGGATACGATTAATACGAGGTATACTCTATTTCGTGACACCGACATTCACATGATCCGCTGTACATGTAGATGCGTGACTACAGATAAACTGCAACTCTGACACTTTCACCAAAGCATGCAGACCTGTGACTCTAATATATTATATTACTTAACACAATCATCATGCACAAAGTGTTTGTTTGTTTGTTTGTTTGTATGTGCACTTGTTATAGCGCCTCTTCAAGCTCCTCTACTCAGAGTCGCTTCCGACTGCAGAGCGGACACTGCATCAAAGTTTCACGCCGAAGCGCTGAGCAATTGCGAGTGAAGGACTTGCCCAAGGTCCCTATACGCGGTGACTTCAGGTGGATTCGAACCTCGAACCTTCCGGTTTCAAGGCAATGACGCCACCACTACACCACCGCTCCCCACAAGTGTAATACTAGAGTGAGCTGTTTGCAAGTGACAATTGTAGACTTCGTTTGTTTGATTTGCGATGGGTGGCATACGTGCACGTGTGCCAGAAAAGTTAACTGCCAAGTTTAAGCGTCGTGTACATCCTAATTTAAGCTACTGGTAGTTTTTCGCCTATTTTTCGGAATTAGGAAATCTGGAAAGGTCCTGTATACTACTCATATGTATCCTGGTCGGCGTATAGTGCGCAAGAAGGCAGCAGCGCTATGGCGTTGTAGCATCAGCGATCGGTATAATTTTTATGTTGGAACAGAAATGTTGTTTGTCGTCAACGACCATTGATGTCGTATATGACAACATTAAATATGGGAATAAAAATTGCTTCCTGTGGATTTCCATTGGCTATAATATATCTTTGGTCGCAGGCTCGAAAGGAAGGTTTAAACCTTTGTTGTTTATCGGCCGGGTACAATGTTTTGAAAGCCAGGAGGACAAAGATATATGGCGCGGAACGCTTAGAATAATTACATTAGACTATTATTATTTTATGCATTCCTTGTATACGAGCCACCGATATCTGATAACTCATCTATAATCTATAACGTCTATCGATATTGCTGAGTTGCAGTTGTGAGTGAAAGACTTGTGCAATTAAGGCCCCTATACAAAACGACTTACGTGTGGGCCTATATAAAGCTTCCACAGAGTAGCTGTCTCATGCAGAGACGACTTGAAGCCGTATATAATATAATATCTGCGTTAGAAAACGAACACTCTAGCCAATCCCGCATATAGGACTTAGAGGAGGGTGCACCCGTGGCATGTGAGTGATAACTTTATTATACTTCAAATTATACGACGATTCTGGTCCGCGGAGAACGATCCTCGAGAAGTCATTAGTCTCCAGCAGCAGCAGAAGACAGCAGCATTTCGAGGAGCAGCTAATGCTCCATTAACGATCCAAGCCATGACTGAAATCCCCGACGACCGCGTGCAGAGAGAGAGAGCGGGTGGTTCCCGACCAGCACCAGTAGCAGCAGCAAAGGTAGGAGATGAATTCTGGACAAACAAATGTTGCCAACATCGCTGAACGTTCATCACTCAATGACGAGCGAACGAACGAACGGCATGAACATCCATCACTCAGGCCAAACCAATCAATACGCGTTTGTAGCCTATAGCCTACAGTGCAAATAATGACAATATATAAATCGCATCTGTTTAGATCTGTTGGGTATAGCTACGTTAAGCGCCTTCGTGAGATTCTTGTTAAGGCGCTATATAAATGGTCATATACATACATACATACATACATACATACATACATACATACATACATACATACATACATACATACATACATACATACATACATGCATACATACATACATACTAGGGTTGTCCAGAAAAATAAAAAGTTTCAGAAAACACCCATACTCAAGTTTTTCCCATGCTTTTATTCATGTGTGGCCTACAGATATTTTTTACAGAATTTTAAAATGTCATCCTAGGGTCCCTCATGGCCCCTCAACTTAGGGACCGATTTTGGTAGAAATTGCACTGTATTTTCAACACGAACAACTGATAGCGAAACAGATAGGACTCACAGTTGCACCATTAGACACCAAACTGATATAATTTTCATTTCTCTTGACTAATCAGCAATAAAACAAGTTGAAATGTACTATCTGAGCAATACAAGGGGCCGTCCATAAATGACGTCACGCAATTTGGGACGATTTTTGACCCCGAACCTCCTCGTTACAGGTCGTCACAAAATGCACACGATATCTGGTAAGAAACTGTCACAAATAGTCACAGATGTGTGACCCGGCCCCTCCCCGGGGTGCGTGACGTCATATATGGACGGTCCCCAATGAAGTACCAATACGCACCCGCCACGGGCGTCTCATCATATGGTTCACATCTCTATTTTTCACATAATGTTAGTAATGCGACTGTTGTGAATGCCTTGACATAAAGCCTATATGCTTAAAGATGTCGACTCTGCAACAGCACTCAGACTATGATTACGGGACACTATTAGACACCAAACTGTAGTGCCTTGCTTAATGTGTTCTTGTCAAAAGTTTGGTATAACTTCATGTGCTCTTCGATATCCTGTAAAGGCCATGGAAGATCTTTGTTCAAGATCGGTCGTAATAATGGTTGCTAAGTCTGATAATTAGCTTCAGTCCACGCTCAGCTGTGTCCATTACAACTTTTACAGCACGAAACAATTTCTCAGCTGAGATGTATGTTTGGTCACATGACCATTGATTGGCTGGCTTAACTAGCCAGTCATTGCTAGTATCCAGCAGTCAGAACAGAGTGTGTGATTCTGGGTCAGTTCAGTTTCGTTAAGGTTGTATCGCGAGCAACTTGCTTCAAGGCAAGACCTATCGAAACTTGTAGATGGTCTCAGGCATGCAGTGGTGTTGCTAACAATCGAGTCGCTAATTCTTGCTATCATGGGATTTTTGCTCCAAAGTAGGCCTACAAATGGAACAATTTCTTCCGTGAGGTACCACCAGTGTGAGAATTATGGACAAATAACGGGTTGGGTTGGCCTATGATCCACTAGGAATTTGTGTGTGAAAAACATACCTTACTATGGGTCTGTAGGAAAGACTGGAAGGTTGAAACCAACCTGGGGATTCTTGCTCTGGGCTGGGTACCATCGGCGGTTGCCAAGTAAATCAATTTCAGTATTGGCAACTGCCATTATCAACAACACTAAAATCAATCATGTCATGCACAAAGCGGGAGATACTTATGTCATACTCCGCAAAAATTATTACGACCGATCCTGAACAAAGATCCTTCATGGCCTTTGCAGGGTGTCAAAGAGCACACGAAGTAATTCAAAACTTTTGACAAGAAGACATTAAGCAAGACACTACGAATAAATCTGGATGCTGTTGGAGAGTCAACATCTTTAAGCATATAGGCTTTGTGTCAAGGCATTCGCAATAGTTGCATTACTAACATTATGTGAAAAATAGGAATGTGAACCATAATACCATATTGATGCGACGCCTGTGGCGGGTGCGTATTGGTACTTCATTGGGGACAGTCCATAAATGACGTCACGCACCCCAGGGGAGAGGCCGGGTCACTCATCTGTGACTATTTATGACAGTTTCTTACTAGATATCGTGTGCATTTTGTGACAACCTGTAACGAGGAGGTTCGGGGTCAAAAATCGTCCCAAATTGCGTGACGTCATTTATGGACGGCCCCTTATATTGCTCAGATGGTACATTTCAACTTGTTTTATTGCTGATTAGTCAAGAGAAATGAAAATTATATCAGTTTGGTGTCTAATGGTGCAACTATGAGTCCTATCCGCTTCGCTATCAGTTGTTCGTGTTGAAAATACAGTGCGATTTCTACCAAAATCGGTCCCTAAGTTGAGGGGTCATGAGGGACCCTAGGATGACATTTTAAAATTCTGTAAAAAATATCTGTAGGCCACACATGAATAAAAGCATGGGAAAAACTTGAGTATGGGTGTTTTCTGAAACTTTTTATTTTTCTGGACAACCCTAATACATACATACATACATACATACATACATACATACATGCATACATACATACATACATACATACATAGGCCTATATATAGATACATAAATGCATGCATGCATACATATTTCCAAGAATTTCTATGCCGACACAGATTACACACAAACTTAAACCCATGCAGTCGAAAATGCGTTGTACTATATATTCACAGTAGTCCGCGCCTTAAGATAAGCAGGAAATGTATCTTGAGCTGCATGTCTCAACCGGTTGAGTTCGGAATTTCACTGGAGGCTCATTCGACGGATTTGGTCAGATGCACAAGTCTGCAAGTATGACTATACATAGACCAACATATCCAGATATTCTGCTTCATAAACTCTGGCCCATAAATGCCGATATTCTCACCAACGTATACATACAATCATGGTGGCGCTGTCTTTACTAAAGTCGATACGTTTATAAGAGAACATCATTATCCTCAATCTTAATATTCCTACCCTCTATATATATATCTGTGGTCGCCGTGTTTGGAAATGTAGGAGAGGCAAGACACTGCCTCCAGAACGCTGCTACCCAGTGGGCGCTATATAAGTTTCACCATTACATTGGCAAGCGATATAATGAGAGAAGGTCATTACTGTTGGGACATAGCACTATAGGCTTTCTCTAAACAACCGTCTGTAAAACGACCGTTAATGTCTTCAGTGCAGTTTATAATGTTATGCGCCATATTGCACATATGGCATTGGTACTATATAAGTCTTCTTTATGACATACATACATATAGATCATCCGCCATATATGTATACATATAAACTATATATATATATATATATATATAATTTATATACCGGTACTTAATTGCGAATCTGTAAGCTTGTTCCCATGCATGCACTTATCGTGAAGAATACACCTAAATCGTTAATAGTTATGACTTTGATGGCACCTATACATGCATGTATATATTGCATATGAATATGTCATACGATAATTTGACCGCTTTAAAGTGGTCTCATGACAGTGGCACCATAATGATGTGCCATATATAATATACTAATCAAACCTGAGATAAATACGTATAATACACGAATACATATAATGTGTAATAAACATCGGTTTTATCCTCAGCTTCATGAATCTGAATGGAGTGCCCGTGCACTTTGTTCATCCCAAAAGGGACCAATGCTCTCTTGACGGTGCCAATGCCGATGACTGCAACGAAAGCGTCTCTGAATATAGCTATATATGTTTGTGTGTTTGTGTGTTTATGTATGTGCGTAAATATGATTATGTTTGTATTTACGTGTATACTGCTCTTAAGTATTTAGAGTGCACTAAGTACTGCGACTAAGTGGCTCTCGATGGTGTCATATACATGCAACTCGAGTAGAGTTGTAGGCCTAAATAGTAAATATACCTTCCGGAATTCTCGCATTGCGTAATCAAAGTTATATGGAAAATGCATTAAGAGGTGACTGTATACAGAGGAAAGAAACTTTTTAATCCCATCAACCAAACATCGTACATCTTCATAACCACCGGCGTGTTATATGAAAATCTGTCTGTTCTCATTGGGTAGTATACCATAAAATGATAATGACATCGTTTGGCTTTATAGACATGTAGACTAGGCGCGACATCTTACCTGTCACGAATATAATAATATTATATCCAAGCATATTTGGATGTGTGTGCGTGTGGATGTGTTTATAGGTGTATGTGTGTGTATGTCTGTGTGTGTGTGTGTGCTTGTTTGTTAGTGTGTGTGAGTGCGTGTGTGTTGTGTGTGTGTTGGTGTGTGTTGTGTGTGTGTTGGTGTGTGTGTGTGTTGGTGTGTGTGTGTTGGTGTGTTGTGTGTGTGTTGGTGTGTGAGTGCGTGTGTGGGTGTGTTGTGTGTGTGTTGGTGTGTGTGTTGGTGTGTGTGTTTGTGTGTATGCTTGTTTGTTAGTGTGTGTGTGTGTGAGTGCGTGTGTGTTGTGGGTGCATGCGTGTTGTGTGTGTGTGTGTGAGTGCGTGTGTGTTGTGTGTGTGTTGGTGTGTGTGTGTGTGTGTGTGTGTGTGTGTGTTGGTGTATGTGCGGCCAAGCAAGAAAACATGCGGTAAACGGTGTTCTTTATAAATCCACGTTTCTGTTGTCAGTGTGCGTTATACGTGAGGTTGCAGCTGTTGACCATTCTTCATAATTCATAAAAAAATTTAAACCGCAACTATACTACAGAGCACGACCCCTCTGCAGCTTTCACGAGTATAGGCCCTACATAAATCCATGAAAACGCTAAGCGCACAAATTTCTGCCATGCCCTCTATCTGCCTCTCTGTATGTCTCTCTGTCTCATTCCCTCTCGCTGTCTATATCTTTATTTCATCCTCTCTGCTTCTCGATATGTCTGTCCAGATTTTCCAGGTCATTGTTTTTCTATCATTCTCAAACTCCCATAAACACGCACAGGCAAATACACTGACCATAATATACAACTGAGCTATGGATGTATAGTTTTATGTCCAGGGGTTTGTGCCACTTGCTGGCCATATACTATGCATAATTTATATGTGGCGTATTCGAATGATGTGCAGTACTGTCTGTTGGTCTCTCTATATTGCAGAGCACATGTACGAGTGCACTCTATGATGCGCAGATGTTCCTACGTGTCTTTTATCAGTCTCCCTCCGTCCTTGTTGGAGCAAGGTTCAAATCCGCGGGTTGCACTCTGCCGGACAAATCAAATTATAGAAGATATGAGAAATGATTGATTTCCAATCTTTCGACCTATATTTTGGCAGCTCCTCGTCGACGTTATTTCATGTCTACTTCATTGACACATCGTGTATGCAGATATGTCTGGAGAGCGACAGACAGACAGACTGACATACAAAAAGACATACAGACTCAGAGGCAGACAGAGAGACAGACAGAGACAGACAAAAAGACATACAGACTCAGAGGCAGACAGAGAGACAGAGAGACAGACAGAGACAGAAGCAGAGGAAGAGGCAGAGGCAGGAGCAGAGGCAGATGTAGATGCAGAGGCAGAGGCAGGGGCAGAGGCAGAGGCAAAGGCAAAGGCAGAGAGAGAGAGAGGCAGAGACAGAGACAGAGACAGAGACAGAGACAGAGATAAATAGAGCCAGAGACAGAGAAGGAAACGCTTGGTCGATAATAATTACAGGAAACTTAATTGGATAGTTTAACAAGATTCAAGCATATAATAATTATGCAAAACATTTGTTTAAAAATCTCCACCTGATAGCTATAGGCTATATTTTACCTTTGTGATATTGGCTAAAGATTAAGCCTTCGAAATATTAATTTAAACTTTATAATTATGTAGAAGTATAAGGTTGTCTCTCATGAACATGCCACTGAGTATAGTAGGCCTATGTAGGTGCATGAGCACTTATTATAGCGCCCCTTCAAGTTCCTAACCAGGGGCGCTCCCAACTGCTGCGCGGACATGCACTTCATGAATCGGAGTTTCACAACGAAGCGCATGAGCAATAATGTGGGTGAAGGACTTGCTCAGGATACCTATAGGCCTACGCGGCGGCTTGAGGCTGATTCGAACCATGGAACCATCCGGCTCCAAAACACCGAACATGCACATATACACCACCACGTCCCAAATAGGAGCCTCCTGTACAGTGTACACACTGCGATTTCCTCCTGACTTCATAATCTGACAGCAAATATACAACAATTTAGACATCGTGGGGCGCGGTGGTGTAGTGGTGGCGTCGTTGCCTTGAAGCCGGAAGGTTCGAGGTTTGATTTCGCCGCGTAGGGATCTTGGGCAAGTCCTTCACTCGCAATTGCTCAGCGCTTCGGCGTGAAACTCCGATGCAGTGTCTGCACTGTAGTCGGGAGCGCCTCTGAGTAGCGGTTGAGGGCTGGAAGAGGCGCTATAACATGTGCGCATACAAAGAAACAAACAAACAAATCAAATTTATATTTATACAAATGCTTGTCTGTTTTCTCATTGTCTGTGTCTGTAAACTTATGGTTACTTATGGCACCTTATGTGATGACAACCAATTGTGTAAATACGCTGATGAGCTGAGTGTATTAAATCCAGAAACTGCCACCATTGGACTCCATGAAGAATTTGATAATATTAAGCAGTGGGCCATCACAAACAAACTAAACATAAACGTCTCGAAAACCAAGGAGATCATTTTCAGGCGTCCTGGTATCGAACGCTCCTTAGACCACTGTCTACCTCTACCCGGTCATGAACAGCTGAGCAGTGCCAAGTTGTTAGGAATCATCTTACAAGCTAACCTCTCTTTCTCAAGTCATGTTAACTACATTCTTAGTATAATAAACCAGCGATACTTTCTACTGAACCTGCTGAGACATCAGGGCCTACATATCTCGAAGCTGGACGTAATATTTCAAGCTATCGTTGTCTCTAGAGTCATGTATGCACTACCTTCATTTGCTGGATTTCTTACGGCACATGATATTACGCGCGCCAACGCTGCCCTAAAAAAGGCTCGTCGATGGCAAATCTCTGAGAAGATTCATACAGTGGAAGAGCTGATTGCTCGAGCAGACAAGAAGCTCTTCAAGAGAGCTCAATTCTTTGGCCATTGCATTCACCAGCTCCTGTCACCTCTTCGGGAGGACAAGTATCAACTTCGCAAGAGAGGACATCCTTTCCTGTTGCCTCTCGTTAAAACAAATTTGTTTAAAAACAGTTTTATTAACAGATGCATTTATAATTATATTTAGATACAAGCTAACATGATTTTAATTGCTGTTCTCTATCATAGCTAGATATATGTATGTATTCGTTTTTGTTATACAATGTAATGCATGTGCGCTTGACATATGCAACTAAAGGATACTTACTTACGTACTTACTTATATAGATATATAAGCATATTTTTATATTGTCCTCAAATGGACTCTTCCATCGTGAGGGGCTTCAGATTACTGGGTCCAGACAGTGCTTGTTAAGCTTCAGTTGGAAAGGCCAAAGTCCATGGATTACTGCGACGCTGCAGTGCGACCATGCATATGGCTGGCTGCTTAAGACTTCTAGTCCTTCATATAAGCTGTGAGGCTAAGTGATCTGCGGATACAACGTCTTCTATATGGTTCTACCATAATTATGCTACTATATTATATTGATTAAGACTTTAGTATTCTTTTATTAACATAATTGAGAGCCTCATCGTTTCACTGTTACTCCTTTCTGAGATAAACTTAAATTACGGCGCTAGACATATTTTTACTGATCCCAACAATTCAATTGTACATGTAGGCTATGTATAACAAAGAATAGACATAATTCGCAATAAGAAAAATACTCAAAGTGAATAGGTATTATAAGAGTGAGGGAGCAAATAGGCACACCAAAAGGGACAAGTCCCGCTAAGCAGGGGCCTAATTAACAAAGTGAAGTGAGAAAGTGAAAGCTGAAGGGAGTATTGGAATGCAGAGATATTACTTAACTATGGAAAAAAATTATTATAAAAAAACAAAACTAATGTAGTTAACACTACATGAAAAACTCAGAGAAAGAACAAAATAAAAGCAAAAGCAATCAAGCAATCAAATAAATCAGCATTAGCATGGGTAAGCCCTCATGCTATTAACAGAAAACATTACATAATGTATACACAGTTACACACGTAACAGTAAGAGTCTATGCAACGCCACATTATATAATGTGCACATACACATACATACATAAGCACAAAAACATACATACGTACATGTACATACATACATACATACATGTACGTACATACATACAATACATACATACATACATTCATACATCCATAGATACATACATACATACATACATACATACATACATACATACATACATACATACATACATACATACATGCATACAAATACATACATACATATTCAGTCCTACCTACGTATACAGTATATACATCCTATATAATAGACTATATGGCGATTGAGTTGACAAATGCAAATGAATAACTGCATTTACGTATACTTCATCGTTCAATTTCATATTTCTACAGAAGACTTTTACGGCCCCGCAGGAGCTTTTTATGTCGAGCTCTTGCTCTGCATTAAGTAGGAATTGAATTTCCCCAATCTACTGATCTCTTTCCATCGAGCCGCCGCTGCAGGGAGCATATAGAATATAAACAGAGTTGATGTACATCTCTTCTATACACTGTATATATATATGTGGTATATAGTGAGGCTATATTGGTTGGGTGGCATTAGCCGTCGAATGGTCAGAGTGGATCAGGCTAAACCCAGGATAAAATATCATATATCCTCGCAGGCTATAGATAGTACATAACTATATATCGTCCACACGCTGTTGCTTGCAGGTTCAAGGATGCCGTAAAATTGGTCGGCGAGATTACTGGACATGTCAAATTAATTATGTCCCCAACTCCTCACGAATTCTAACCCACCCCACGAGTAGATCTATAAGTGATTCGTAATTATTTGCAGATGAGTACAATATAAATTTTTCTACGTTTATTCAACAATCCGGTTGACAGACCGCAACCGGTTGCAGTATATGCAGTAACGGTTATGCAGTTATCTGAATTTACATCGATCTTAACAACTAACAGAACAGAGAGTCTTCAATACAACTGCGCTGATATATATTTAATTATAATATTATATATAATATTATGCAAATTATAAATATAGCAGCCTACAAAACACCTATATATCCGATGGGGGTTTCGAGAATCGAACCCAGCTCCACTGAGCTCCATGCCAGTGTGCTATCCAATGCGCCACTGGACTCCCAATCATTAAGTCATATATCCTAATGGGAATGTAATAAAATCATGATGTAGAGTTTGACTTGAACGGTCCTGGCATCACATGTTCTGTGGATAAAAAACCGCAATATCCTTGGCAGCCATAATGCCTTAAGCGCATAGTATATGCTATTGTTATTGCGTGCCAGACCAGTGTTTAATAGGCTTCTTCTGGGGAGGCTCGAGTTCCTCCTGGAATGAGAATTTCCCCCAGAAAAAATTGAGAAGTGCAGTTCACATGCATATGCGAACCATTTACCCCCAAAAGTTATTCATATGCACCCCGCAGAAAAATTCTACAGCAACTGTTTACATACTTATCGGCTCACGACAATTTCCTCCTTCCAAAGAACTGCGAACCCGAGTGCAGCAGCGCCCATGTAATGTATTGAAACACCTAAATGCGGGCCCATGCACTTTGGCCTCATCCATGAATTTCATGTTGTTAGGTTAATAATAATATAAGTTAAAACATATTGTCTTATCTATTTAGATGTGCCTTGTGTTTCGATATTTTTTTTATTGTTCTAGACTAACCCTTCGTATATTGTTGTCCTTCAACCAACTTTTAAAGATTTTCTTTAAATCACCGTCAAAGTTAAATTAAATTTTTGAAAACCTTTCTAGAAAATTCAGAGTGGCAGATCAGGCGATTTTTCGGGCGCGATAGAAGTCCGGAATGGAATTAGAGCGTGGAGAGAATTCAACTGGAAGTGAAGAGGAGGGGAGGAGGGAGGAGGAGGAAGTGATGTAAGGAGGGTTTGTAGATGTCGGCACTGATGAACTCCGCTGTCAACGGCTGAGTCGCCGAGGGAGATGGGACGAGAAGAGGAAACAAATGGAGTGTGACAATCGCGTGATGCCTAGTCCTGCTGCAGCAGCAGCCCTATAGCACCGAATTCATTGATGAGAAAGTGTCCGCACCTCCTCCTCTGTATCCCTAATGCTTCAACCGCAGTAGACAATTCAGCGGGGCGTGTCTGGAAGACCTTTCCGGGAATTAAACGCAGGCTCATGAGGCTCTGAGAAGGCGCTTTTGGACATGCATATATAATATACATATATGGGATGTACCGCATACGTTGACAAATGCATGCACGCGCCAGCGCATACATTGCACACACACACACACACACAGATGCATACTTACAAACAAACATACATACATATATGCATACATACTTACATACATGCATACATACGTACATGCGTTCGTACATACATATAATACATACATACATACATACATACATACATACATACATACATACATGCATACATGCATACATACATACATACATACACACATACATGCATACATTTATCATCATCATCATCATCATCATCATCAATATCATTGGGCTCAATGCCCGTAAGAGTTCGACGCCACTCTCTGTCTGAGCCTGTCTCGCGTCAAGCTGCCCAGCTTCAACAGGTCCGGTCAGCAGGTCTGCTCCATACCATTAACATCTTGGAGCAGATAGACCGCCTTGTCTAAATGAAGAGAATATTGGGAGAGAGGCATGAAGGACAACTTGGGTCAATGCCCGTATGTGTCCCATGCTCTCCCCCGACTCTCTCCACTGGTCTGTCCTGACCGGCCTGTGCATGTCTGCTCCACATCATGACACCTTGAAGCATCTGGGTCGCTCTGTCACTTGGGCCGTGGTTTTTGCGGATTTCAATCGTCTTGGTCTTTTACTGCCAGTGTATCGCCACCCATCTGGCAAACCTTCCTCACTTTGTCCGGGCTTAGGACCGGCACAGGGAAGTTGTTGGTTCCCTGTGGCGGAGGATGGATGCAGTTTAACGTCGTGCCCAGGACCATACATACATATATACATACATACATACATACATACATACATACATACATACATACATACATACATACATGCATGCATACATACATACATACATACATACATACATACACACATAGGTCTATATACATACACACACATACATACATGCGACATATATGCATACATACATACATACATACATACATACATACATACATACATACATACATACATACATACATACATACATACATACATACATACATACATACATACATACATACATACATAGTTACATACATACATACATACATACATACATACATACTTACATTAGGGTTGTCCAGAAAAACAAAAAGTTTCAGAAAACACCCATACTCAAGTTTTTCCCATGATTTTATTCATGTGTGGCCTACAGATATTTTTTACAGATTTTTAAAATGTCATCCTAGGGCTCCTCATGGCCCCTGAACTTAGGGACCGATTTTGATAGAATTCGCACTGTATTTTCAATACGAACAACTGATAGCGAAGCAGATAGGACTCACAGTTGCACTATTAGACACCAAACTGATATAATTTTCATTACTCTTGACTAATCAGCAATAAAACAAGTTGAAATGTACTACCTCAGCAATATAAGGGGCCGTCCATAAATGACGTCACGCAATTTGGGACGATTTTTGACCCCGAACCCCCTCGTTACACGTCATCACAAAATTCATACGATATCTATAGTAAGAAACTGCCACAAATAGTCACAGATGTGTGACCCGGCTCCTTCCTTGGGTGCGTGACGTCACTACGTCATTTATGGACGGTCCTCAATGAAGTACCAATACGCACCCGCCGCTGGCGTCGCATCATATGGCTCAAAAATCTTTTTTTCACATAATGTTAGTAATGCGTCTGTTGTGAATGCCTTGACACAAAGCCTATAATTTTATGCTTAAAGATATTGACTCTTCAACAGCACCCAGATTTATTCGTAGTGTCTTGCATAATGTCTTCTTGTCAAAAGTTTAGTATTGCTTCATGTGCTCTTTGCCACCCTGCAAAGGCCATATGGAGGGTCTTTGTTCAGATCGGTCGTAATAATGGTTGCGAAGTATGATGTAAGCTTCAGTCCACGCTCAGCTGTGTCGTTTGCTGATGGTCCAGCAAGATGATCTCCCGCTTTGTCCATGACATGATTGATTTTAGTGTAGTTGATGATGGCAGTTGCCAATACTGAAACTGACTTACTTGGAAACGACCGATGGCACCAAGCCCCAGAGCAAAAATACCCAGGATGGCTGGGGGTTTCAACCTTCCAGTCATTCCTACAGACCCATAGTAAGGTATGTTTTTCAAACACTAATTCCTAGTGGATCATAGACCAGCCCACCCCGTTATCTGTCCACAATTCTCACACTGGTGATACGTCACGGAAAAAATTGCTCCATTTGTACTTTTGAGCAAAAATCCCATGCATGATAGCAAGAATTAGCGAATCGATTGTTAGCAACACCACTGCATGCCTGAAACCATCTACAACTTTCGATAGGTCTTGCCTTCAAACAAGTTGCTCGCGATACAACCTTAACGAAACTTAACTGACCCAGAATCACACACCCTGTTGTGACTGCTGGATATCAGCAATGACTGGCTAGTTAAGCCAGCCAATCAATGGTCATGTGACCAAACATACATCTCAGCTGAGAAATTGTTTCGTGCTGTCAAAGTTGTAAAGGACACAGCTGAGCGTGGACTGAAGCTTATTATCAGACTTCGCAACCATTATTACGACCGCTCCTGAACAAAGATCCTCCATGGCCTTTACAGGAAGTCGAAGAGCACATGAAGCAATACCAAACTTTTGACAAGAAGACATGAACCAAGGCACTACGAATAGCGTCCCGTAATCATAGTCTGGGTGCCGTTGCAGAGTCGACATCTTTAAGCATAATTTATAGGCTTTATGTCAAGGCATTCACAACAGTCGCATTACTAACATTATGTGAACCATATGATGCGACGCCAGCGGCGGGTGCGTATTGGTATTTCATTGGGGACCGTCCATAAATGACGTCACGCACCTTGGGGAGGGGCCGGGTCACACATCTGTGACTATTTGTGGCAGTTTCTTACTGGATATCGTATGAATTTTGTGACGACGTGTAACGAGGGGTTCGGGGCCAAAAATCGTCCCAAATTGCGTGACGTCATTTATGGACGGCCCATTATATTTCTCAGATAGTACATTTCAACTTGTTTTATTGCTGATTAGTCAAGAGTAATGAAAATTATATCAGTTTGGTGTCTAATAGTGCAACTGTGAGTCCTATCTGCTTCGCTATCAGTTGTTCGTATTGAAAATACAGTGCGATTTCTACCAAAATTGGTCCCTAAGTTCAGGGGCCATGAGGAGCCCTAGGATGACATTTTAAAAATCTGTAAAAAATATCTGTAGGCCACACATGAATAAAATCATGGGAAAAACTTGAGTATGGGTGTTTTCTGAAACTTTTTGTTTTTCTGAACAACCCTAACTTACATACATACATACGTACATACGTACATGCGTACGTACATACCTGCATACATACATACATACACTCATACATACATGCATGCATGCATGCATACATACATGCATACACACATATACATAATATGTATACATAAACATTTTATTTTAGGTCTTGCTAGCTGTGGTCAGTTGTTCGTACATGTAGTTAATACGCTTTAATATCGTCCAAAATTCGCCTTGATCTGTTTCTCTCGGTTGTTTTCGTCTGCAGAGGTCAGGCAGGGTCAAATATGTCAACCGTGACTAGATCTGGTCAACTGTGGTCAACTGTTGCTTCAGCTGACCAGACGGCCAACCACGAATCCATCTGGCGGTCAGCTATATATGTAGCGCTCGATGGTCATGCTGTGCAAGTGGACATAGTTGTCCAGCGGAAGCCATCACTGCAATGTTGTCCACTGACCAATCGATATCCGAACGCGGTATATACATGTACGGTGTGCATGGTCAGTGGAGGAGGAGGAAGAGGAAGAATAGGAGGAGGAGGAAGAATAGGAGGAAGAATAGGAGGAGTAGGAAGAGGAAGAATAGGAGGAGTAGGAGGAGGAAGAATAGGAGGAGGAAGAGGAATAGGAGGAAGAATAGGAGGAAGAATAGGAAGAAGAGGAAGAATAGGAAGAGAAGGAGTAGAGTAGAAGGAGGAGGAGGAGGAAGAATAGGAGGAGTAATAGGAGGCGGAGGAAGAGGAAGAATAGGAGGAGGAGGAAGAGGAAGAATAGGAGGAACAAGAGGAAGAAGAGGAAGAGGAAGAATAGGAAGAGAAGGAGTAGAGTAGAAGGAGGAGGAGGAAGAATAGGAGGAGTAATAGGAGGAGGAGGAAGAGGAAGAATAGGAGGAAGAATAGGAAGAAGAGGAAGAGGAAGAATAGGAAGAGAAGGAGTAGAGTAGAAGGAGGAGGAGGAAGAAGAATAGGAGGAGTAATAGGAGGAGGAAGAGGAAGAATAGGAGGAGGAGGAAGAATAGGAGGAGGAGGAAGAGGAGGAATGGGAGGAGGAGGAAGAATAATAGGAGGAGGAGGAAGAATAGGAGGAGTAATAGGAGGAGGAGGAAGAGGAAGAATAGGAGGAGGAGGAAGAATAGGAGGAAGAATAGGAGGAGGAAGAATAGGAGGAGGAGGAGGAGGAGGAGGAGGAATAGGAGGAAGAATAGGAGGAGGAGGAAGAGGAATAGGAGGAAGAATAGGAGGAGGAGGAAGAGGAAGAATAGGAGGAGGAGGAGGAAGAATAGGAGGAGTAATAGGAGGAGGAAGAGGAAGAATAGGAGGAGGAGGAAGAGGAGGAATGGGAGGAGGAGGAAGAATAATAGGAGGAGGAGGAGGAAGAGGAAGAGGAGAAGAGTATAAGATATAGTATAAAAGAAAAGTATAAGAGAGGGAGGATTATGGAGAAAGAGGAGATGAAGTTGGGAAGAGAAGGAAGGAATGACACAAAGAGTGACGAGTGAATAAAAGTCATGAGAAGGAGAAACAGGGAGACGTCCTTTGGAAAGTAGAGAGAAAGAGCTGTTGGGATAGATGAGCATATTTGCTCTATCGGCGCGCTGCACTGGCTTCCCATTCGCTTTTCGTCCGTTCTCGTTTAACGTGTCGAGCAAACGAAACTCTTAATTATTGTACATCATGGATGTGAAGAGAGAGAGAGAGAGAGAGAGAGAGAGAGAGAGAGAGAGAGAGAGAGAGAGAGAGAGAGAGAGAGAGAGAGAGAGAGAGAGAGAGAGAGAGAGAGAGAGAGAGAGATAGATAGGAGGAAAGGTGGAAGTATTCTGTGTCGGTGACAGATATAGCGAGAACAAAAGACAAGATGCCAGTCTCAAGACAGGAGAAAGGAGGAGGGCGACACATGTTATCACATGAAGCATACAAGAAGTGCATGAAATGCTAGTCTATACAATGTATAATTGTATATGTATATACATGTATAGTATCAGTTAACTTTAACGACACTGTGTGAAGATATACACATGTATATTAGATGACTAGAGTCGCCTTCCTCCTTTACCCATACTGCAGCTTGGAACTGGCACTGGTAGAATGCGAACAGTGGCGGAGTTTTGGATTGTTAGAGTTGGATGATAAGCATAACGAATAAATCTATATACTCATCAGTTACAGATCCATAGGTAGGCCTATATACACACCCATGTACCTATGAATCTGTAGCTGATGAGTATATATACATTACATATATATATAATTTATATTCGTTAAGCTTCTCATCCATCATATATATATATATAATATATATATATATATATGTACCTATGGATCTGTAGCTGATGAGTGAGATTATGCTAGGGGGAAACGCACGGCAACTGACAGCAGGAGGAGGAGAGGCTATAAGTCGTTGGGATCAGAAAATAACGAAGAGGAAGATAGGAAAAGTGTGAACGAGGAAGAGACGATGCTATGTCGAGCAGGGATTCCACTCATAGCTTTTTCCAGCTAAAACTGCATGTGGGTTTTCGGCTTAGTCTAGGTTTCTAGGTTTTTTTAAAATAGCCCGAATGCTATATACCGGGTCACCTCACCCAACGCACACCTCGCACCGCAGGGGCCGGGTCGATAAAACGCAACTATATATTGATCGGAAACTTTGTACCTAGACAGAGGGGCCATTAGGATCACCCAGTGGAGGGGTTGGCGAATCTCTCCCACCATGGAGGCCAGGGTGAGGTCGAAAACCCCAATTTTCGCTGTTTGACCGGGATGCATTTCCTCAGTTTAGGAGGTCGGAGTATGATGAAGTTGGGTGGGGTGGAGTTGGGTGGGGTGGAGTTGGGTGGGGCGGGAAGTGGACGGTTGGGGAGCCGCCGGGCGGAGGCAGGGTATTGTTTTGGGAGGGGAGAAAAACAATTTGCCCGTAAACGGAAATATCACGAGACGCGTACCGGTTAGGAGGTCGGAGTGTCACGAGGTTGAGGGTTCGGTTGGGTAGGTGGAGTGGGGTGGGGTGGGGAGCGATCGGTTAGGGAGCCGGAGGTTGGGCCGGGTTCGAGTAGGGCATGCAAAGCGAAATTTATCGGGTAATGCAGATTGCCTGCAGAGAGATGGAGGAAGGTGGGCCGGCGGGTTTGGGGTCGGTGGGTGAGTGGGATGGGGAAAATAAGTGGAGGTGGGGGGGGTAGGAGCGAGGGTATGGGATGAAGTGAAGTGAGTGTGGGGAAATAAGGAATTGGTCGGAAACGAGGCGAATCCTACATTTCTCGGGCATTCTTCATTCCTCCCGGGTACCCAGCTAGTTAATTATATAAGAGAAGCAACCCAACGTTCGTGCGCTCTTTGCGCCAGAGCGTCACCATTACCCTAAACATTAAACAACCCTCCCAAAGCTGCTGTCTCGCACGCGTGCCATTCACGCAAACGCGATAAAACTCTTGATCTTGTATTTGCCATCCGCTTGATGATTGTCTTTTCCAATCGTGAAACATTCGTTTTTGCTCGACGAAGATAGCTTTCGACCTCGTTTGCGATTACTGAAGGATCCTTAGGAGGGAAGGAGAGTTCGAGTTCCGCCCGACTGGGTGACGTTCGACTTATATACATCCTCTGCTTCCTAGCTCCACCCCCCCCTCGGGGCAGGGAGGGAGGAAGGGAGGGAGGAACCTCTGACAGATGGAGTTTCGATCCGTCCGGCCCTCGCCGAGATCCTAATACTCTGCAAATAGTCGTCCGACTTCTATCGGGTCTTAGATTAATTTTACGCCCTGCCAGCTCTCCAATGTCGGCTGCTTTGCTAAGGGTGCATGCCGCCAGCCGCGATGCTCAGCCGAAACGTTGTCTTCTTCCGCATGTGGGCATGGAATATCCAAAGTCATCGGTTTGGCTAGGATTTCTATTTTGCCGGAGTAACCAAAGCTGTCAATTCACCCGGTGCGCCTCCTCTTTTTCGCACTCGCCTTCTTTGTCATCGTCGTGCGCAGTTCGGTCTCTTATTCAAAATTAGATCTATTGTCCAGTTTTTGGAATTGAGAGCAGGCTGCCGTTCAGCTAAACGTGATGGTTTTCGTGTAGGATATACTTTGGTGTGAATTCGTTCCCTGAATTTGAATAGCAACCCTTCAAGGATATTACTAAAAGACGCGTCCGATGTTATTTGTAGAAATATAACACCAGCTGAATGCAAGCGCACCTAAATATACAGTAGAGTATTTGCTTTGGTAGTATTGATTTTTGGAGAGTGATGTTTAAAAACTGCACAAGGACTTCGGCCGGGCTGCCGGCGGCTAAACTAGGCCGAAGAATTGTCCAGCGGATTACTGACCGGCATGAATGCGTGGGTTCCTCTGTGCATGATTAGCTGGCTCTGGAAGATCCGAGGAGCTGGAAACGGAAGGAGACAGGACATAATTATGCCATCAGTTCCATTTACAAAACGAGACGAGAAACAAGTAAAAATGGAGCGACACGGTATCTATCTTGAAACCTAACCTCTGTATACACCAGAATTGGCATGCCTAACTCAGAATATAGGCTAGGTACGTATAACTCAGAATAAGTATGTCCAACTCACAATAGGTGTGCCTACTCAGAATATGTCTAACCTAAAATAGGCGCGTATGACAAAGAAGAACTCAGAATAGGTATATACGCGTTATTCAGAATAGGTGTGTCTAACTGAGCGTGTACACTGTACAGGCCTATACGCCTGATCAGAATATGTAAGCCTGACTGAGACGTAGCCTACATGTATGCGTCTAACTTAGAATAGGTGCGTGTAGCATAGAGAATAGGCATACGCCTGACTCAGAATACATAAGCCTGATTCAGAGACGAATACAATGTCATGTATGTACGTCCAACTGAGAATAGGTGCGTGTAGTATATAGAATAGGTACATGTATACGTCTAACTCAGAGTAAGTAGGCCTATATGTCTGTCTCAGAATAGGTACGCCTAATTCAAGCAGACATTGATCAAAGATCTGCAGGTCAGCTTCAGATAACAGAGACAATTGTTAAGCTGTAAAGTGGACGATTCGGCGGACGCATTGTTACGGTAAATGAAACGTCGCTTTGTATACACTTCGGTTCTATCCGAATCAGATTGAACTAGAGACATCAATTGCTTTTTTAAATTGTAGTATATATACTCTGCTGGTTCTGCCATTAAACTTCTGTGCTTCTTCTAGCAAATATATTATGTGCTCGCCTTACTTCAAGTCTTCAGCCATTGTCTTTTCTCTAACAATCCTTCATTAATCTTTCAATTCACTCTGCCGTCCGCACATCAAACCCGTTCAAGCGATCTCATCCTCCTCTCTTAATTGCACGTGAGTTGTCGTCTCAAAACGCGAACCTCTGTTGCAGCCTCTTCTTCAGAATAACAAACGAAGCGTTGCATGCTCATCAGCAATGAACAACATGTTTGCAACGACGTGTATATATTTTTAAAATGGAGGTTTTTACGTTCTTCAAAGACTTTTTACGTTCTTCAAAGACTTCTTCATATAACACCAGAAAGTCGGAGAAACACAGACGATTTCGGATCTCCAAGTTTATGCAGAGAACGTGAATGGCGATCACAATACGACCGTTAAGAGTGTAGGTCTAAATCAAAGCGTTGCTGCTGTTTGCAGAAACTTTCTCCAGCAACGATCTCGTCTTTTTCTGCAATGACCGACCACGGCAGCAAAAGCGTTTCGTGCCTTGATGAAACGCTGCCGACTTCTGATCATCGCTTAATGGTATCCGCTCTTTGCCGCGGCGCCATATTCGTGATTTAGCCGACGATTCGATCGTCAATCGACACGCCCCCTCCCCGTGTCCTCCCCTTACCCCCCTCCGTGTCCAGTGCGTGAGGTCGCTGTCGACGCCTGTATACGCTGATCAAACTCCTTTTTACCGCATCGTGCTCCCGCGTGACGCACGCGAACTTTTCTCTTCGTCTGCGAATATTATTGTCCAGACTTTTCAAAGTATTATTCTCAGCAGCTATGTTATGTTGTTTGTTTTATGTTATAATTATTATGTGGAATACGTTTATAAACGCAGACAGAAATATTTACAAATCTATTTTTAAAACTGTTTATAAATAGATTAAATACATGCAACATAGATCACAGGTATGAACATTAACCGAGCCTTCTCGGTGGTAGGACCTTCGACCTGAACGCTCCGCTCCCTGTCTATATGCTCCCCATGCATGCATTCCTCTCTCATCTTATAGGACAGTTTTATTTTTGCTGCGCTGGGGTTGGGAGCGCCTCTGAGTAGTCCCTTTGAAGCAGTGTCGGCGTCAGCTAAGCGATTTCAGCATGCAGGTTGCGCCTGGGTCACGGGAGTTATTCAGTAGATCGAAGAAATTAAATGTAACAGATATGTTGAAAATTCCTAAAAATGCCTGCACGTCATAAAGCAGGTCAGAAGTAAAATAGTGAAATGTGGCTAAATGTACAGCCATAATGATATGGCTAAAAATGAATAGCAACATGGCTGTACATCAGAAATGCATCTCTGTGACTAAGTAGTTCTGCTCTAACGAACAGAGAGAGAGAGACAGAGAGAGACAGACAGACAGACAGAGACAGAGACAGAGACAGAGTGAGAGAGAGAGACAGACAGACAGAGACAGAGACAGAGACACAGAGACACAGACAGAGACACAGACAGAGACAGACACAGAGACAGGCAGAGACAGAGACAGAGACAGAGACAGAGACAGAGACAGATACAAAGACAGAGGCAGAGACAGAGACTGAGACTGAGACTGAGACAGAGACAGAGACAGAGGCAGAGACAGAGGCAGAGACAGAGAGGCAGAGGCAGAGACAGAGACAGAGACAGACAGAGAGAAACAGACAGAGAGAAAAGAAAAAAACGGATAGACCACGTGACCGGAAGGCCGTCGACGATTCACACGCATGCGCATTCGATGCGTCGTTATTCAATTCGCGCCGCAACGTATATACCTCTTCCGGTCTCATCGTCTGCAAAATCGACAGACGTCTCGGGGGCCAGAGATGGAACTGGGTGGAGGAGGGCTAGGGACGTACACGCGGGGAGAGGCAGAAGGAATCGGGTAGGGGAGCGGGGGGCAGAGCGAGCCGCGGTCGATGGAAGAAGGAAGAAGGCGCCTCCTGCTGATGATGTGTAAGCGGTCGGCGGCCAAGAGAAGAAATTGCTAATAAAAGTCGGTCTGGCGGAGCAGACAGTTAATGTCTTATACGGTCATTGAGCTCATCCAACGATGTAGGCAAAGGAGAAGACAGACAGACATAAAGAGAGGCAGGGAGACAGACATACATACATACATACAGAGAGACAGAGAGAGAGACAAACAAGCATACATACATAGATACCTACAGACAGACAGATAGACAGAAAGACAGACAGACAGATACACAAACATGCAGACGGACCGACACACACAGACATACAGACGGACAGATATATAAACAGACGGAACAATAGCTTGATGATGATGATGATGATGATGATGATAATGAGGTAGTACTGTAGTGTAACGGTAGTAGAAGTAGTAGAAGTGGTGGTGGCAGTAGTAGTAGGTGTTATCGCACTTGCTGTTGCTTTTGCTGCAGTTAAAATTCTAGCAGAGTGAAAGAGGAAGACGAAAAAGAAGAAGAAGAGGGCGAAGAAGAAGAAGAAGAAGAAGAAGAAGAAGAAGAAGAAGAAGAAGAAGAAGAAGAAGAAGAGGAAGAAGAAGAGAAAGAGAAAAAGGAGGAGGAGGAAGAAGAGGAAAAGGAAGAATAGAAATAAGAGGAGGATAAAGAGGAGGAGGAGGAGAAGGAAGAAGAAAAGAATAAGAGGAGAAGAAGAAGAGGAAGAAGAAGAAGAAGAAGAAGAAGAAGAAGAAGAAGAAGAAGAAGAAGAAATTGATCATTGCCTTAATCTAACTGGACAGGCTTCGACGGTTATGAAGACTCCCTTGCGGTTTGATATTGTTATGAAGCGCAAGTGGCGCAGAAATCTCTCAATATTCTCTGCCCTGTTGGGGAATTGAACTCCAGACCTCTGAGTGAACGGTCTAACATGCTGACCAATGGCGTCAATAAAGTCGAGACTATACATGTAGGTCGTGCACAACTACAGTGTTCTCTCATGGCAGATGATCGAATGCGAAGATTCCTTAGTATTCGTTTGCTCTACAGATCTGTATACTTTGATAATTCTTGTCTACAAATTCACACTATGCCTTAGATGCGTGAGATAATTATAGTTCGTAAGTAAGATTGTGTTGTGTGTTCATGATGATGCTCATTACTTCTTACTTATCTTAAAAGAAAAGACGATAAGAGAGATGGCGACAAGTGAAGGAAAGAAATCCAGCAGAAAGGAAAGAGTATAATTATAGCATGTGGAGAGCTGAGAGAAATGAAACAAACGATGAAGGAAGTGGAGGAAAACTAACTGCAAAAGAGAAGAAAACTAAGTGCAAAAAGGAGACAATTAAATGCAAAAGATGAGAAAACTAAATGCAAAAGAGCAGAAAATTAAATGCAAAAGATGAGAAAAATAAATGCAAAAGAGCAGAAAACTAAATGCAAAAAGGAGACAATTGAATGAAAAAGATGAGAAAACTAAATGCAAAAGAGCAGAAAATTAAAAGGAAAGGAGACAATTAAATGCAAAAGATGAGAAAAAATGCAAAAGATGATAAAAATAAATGCAAAAGAGGAGAAAAAAAATGCAAAAGAGGAGAAACTAAGTGCAAAAGAGTATATAACCGAATGCGAAAAGAGGAGAAACCTAAACATAAAGATGTGTACATAGAAGTACAGAGAAGTACGGTGAAGTATGCAAAAAAGTTAATTAAATTTTGAGGAATACGCAAATCGAAGCATAGGCACGTGACAGGTATACGCATGGGCGCCCGCATTACATAGCGGCAAGAAGAGCGTCACGTGCCTTCCTCTGGTCAATTTACGCCTATTTTTAAACTACTTTCTTTAGGTTTTAGACATATAATATCTTCTCATTAGAGCACTAATGATGGCAATGAGGCACGAATTGAAACAAAGACATTTTCATTTAGACTATACTTAGAAGCGTCTATGAAAAATGCAGTTGTTTTTAATTGCTGTTTTACATCTAATTTACCAAGCTGTTTGCTAAAAAATTAGCCACGAGTTTCTTCCAAAATTTATGCGGACGCACATAGGCACAGATATAAAAGAAAATCGCGTGTAGAGAAGGGAGGGATTAACTGAGTGGAGGAGAAAAGATGGATGATATAGCTGGTAGGAAGACACTGAAACAAAGAACTGGAAAAACCGAGATAAATACAATAGTCTTCTAGCTGGACGCATTCAACTTTGTTTGTTTGTATGTGCACTTGTTATAGCGCCCCTTAAAACTCACTACTCAGAGGCGCTCCCGACTGCAGAGCGGACACTGCATCGGAGTTTCACGCCGAAGCAGTGAGCAATTGCGAGTGAGGACTTGCCCAAGATCCTTGCGCGGCGGCTTGAGGTGGATTAGAACCTGCAACCCATCGGCTACAAGGCGACGAACGTATACCCACTACATGCACAACCGCGCCCCACAAATTAATTTACTTTCATCTAATTTACCTATTGTCCCACAGGTCCGTGCATCTACAGTTCATCATCGTTTCATTTAACTCAATAATTTTTCCATTTTTTCTCTTCCATGACAATTGCTGGTATAGGAAGACATAGAAACAAAGACCTGGAAAAACTGAGATAGATAGCGAGCCGCAGGACGCGTCCATTTAATCTGCCTACAGTCTCACAGATCCATTCATCTATACAGTGCGTTCATATAATTAATTACCCTCACATTTAACTCAATCATTTTCCCACCTTTTTCTTTCATGAATTTATTCAACGACGCGTTAATCTATTTGCCAGACGTGTCATTAGCACGATCACCGTATACGCTGCAGCGCCCTCCAGCGGAGTCTTCTTTGAAATGGCGTCGAGTGTCGTGCAAGATCCATGGCACTCGAAGCACCACAGACGACCGTCTCATAACGGCAGGTGCTTCCTGCAACAGCAGCAGCCGGGCTTCAACCTACAATATATATTTCTTCGCCTTCCGCCGCCTCTCCTCCTCCTCCTGCGGTCAATTAATTCAAGGCTTCCTCGTCGACAGGGGCGCTGCTGCAGCTGAAACTATCGGACACCAGGTGCGCCACACGACGCCCCACGTTCATCAGATTTAGCCGGATCAAGATGGCGGTCACGTCCTTGGTCGAGTGAGCTACATGTATAGTATATGAAGAAAATGTGGGCAAGTGTATCCGTGGTTTAGGCGAGGACCTCTCGATCGTTCGCTCGTTCTGAAGATGCAGGATGCAGTCGGACTGTAATCTCGACAGACTCCGTGTTTTATGACACTCTGACTCAAGCGACGCAGAATCACTCAGTCGAGCAAAATTCACAGATAGGGAAATTTATATGATATATATATATATATCGTATATTAAAGGCAATGATATTGCATATAAAATATAGGTTATATATAACATAGATGTATGGTCTATTTATTCGAGTAACCTTTTTTAATTAGGCCTATGTCATTTATTCTTTATATTTAGAGTGCATGGGAAAGCGGTCTTCAAAAGAGTACATATAATAAAATATATAACAATGCGTCTTAATATATAATACAATATGTAACATACATGTATATATATATATGAAATATGACAGACATGCAATATATATTGTATGTATGTGTGAGGTCATGCTAGGGTCAGTGCTTATCATGTCTACATACCACTTAAGCGACCAAAGCCTTTGAGCATTCGATGGAGAGTATACAGTAATGGGACTTCTTCCTCTTCCTCCTCCTCCTCCTCCTCTTCTTCTTCCTCCTCCTCCTCCTCCTCCTCTTCTTCTTCCTCCTCCTCCTCCTCCTCCTCCTCCTCTTCTTCTTCCTCTTCTTCTTCTTCTTCTTCTTCTTCTTCTTCTTCTTCCTCTTCTTCTTCTTCTTCTTCTTCTTCTTGCGTCATGCTTCGTGCATTGTCTCTCTGTGGAATCGCTATCTCTGTCTTTCAGTCGCAGCATCGTCTGTCCGGAATGACCTTCACTTCACCTTTCACCTCTGATCTTTCATTGCAATTGGGGCCAACGGAAACTTCGCGGTTTAACTGCTCCGTTTCATGCAACGCTGATGGAGGAAGCGATTCTTATGAGTTGAAGTAACAACTGGCGCTATATAATTCGTCCATACGACGCCAGTGATGTGATGTATAACATGATGTCATGTAATCTGCAAATAATTTAATATAAATTTCTGTTGCAACACAAGAACAGAATTGCTTGCGACAAATGAGACAAAATTGAAAATAGAATTCAGACCATTTTGTCTCCAATGGCGATAGAAACTTATGATGTTGATGACGACGACGACGACGACGACGACTACGACGACGACGACGATGACGATGATGATGATGATGATGATGATGATTATGATGATTATGATGATCATGATGTTGATGATGACATCATCAGATACTGTCGCCAGTCATTTTCCTGTATGATCTGTGCTGTGCTTTCCGTCATTTGTGGGTTAAAGTTTTACTCTTGTGTTTTTCCATCCGCTATTTTGTTTTTATTTCAATTGTCTGTGCATGGACTTTAGTTCATCCCACATTCGCACGTGACATGCTTTGTACGCTACTATTATAATTATTAGTGCTGTTGTATTACTGGCTATCTCTAAGTATAGTTAAGAGATTTGGTAATTAAGATAACTGCCTAACTGTGGGCCTATACATTGTTACAGATTGGGGTCTGCCGACAGGATTGTTGACTAAACGAAATATTATTGTAATTAGTTACGATCAGAAGAATTTATCACTTTGGTTACAAGAGTGAGATGGCAATGCGAACAATGAAGGTTCATGTGAAATTAGGTTCAGGGTGCCATGCGGTTAACATGAATTCGATTTCAGATTACCGATGGATAGACTGAAACGATGGTGTTACTTGAATTCTTTAGTTTTTATGTATATATTATATATATAATTATATATATATAGCCTACGTGTATCTTTATATATATGTTTTCAGAACTATGTGAAGGTGACTTGCATTCTGCGTTAATATATGCTGGTGCCCTGCGCTTTGCTTTCGAGTGGCGCTTTAGAAATTTTGAGATTACGATTTGTGCACCGTCAGTCTTGCTGTTCTATCGCTGCAGTCGTCTCGTGTTTCTGTTCTTGTAGATAAGAACGATACGTCATTAATGGCGGTCGTTCTCTTCATTCATGGTGAAACGTACGAATTCGGAACCGGAAACGCATATGACGGAAGCGTCATCGCGTCATATGGCAACGTCATCGTCATCACGATTAACTATCGTCTCGGAATTCTCGGTACACCCATTATATATAAAATATTAATATAATTATATAATATATACATATGTAATATATATATATATATATATCGCGCACTCGTAAAATTATTGAGCATCAGACAACGGTAGCCTACGATTTCACTTTATACAGCCAATTAAGGCTGAGTCAATTATAAGGGGTGCACGACTAAACGCGACAGTCTCTCGAGCTCGCCTCTATAGGGCAGGATAGACCTACATTCGAGAAGGTCTTTTTAGAGAAATTTTTATAACTGCAAAACCAGCAGTTTTAACCTTGTGTAGCTTTGGTGGCCAATATTTTCAAATTTGCAATTCTGCATATTTTTCAATACACAAGCCTCGTTCCATTTCGCTCTTACGTAGTAAACCGGTCCGCAGACCCGCAGTTACCTTTTCTAATGATTATCACTGCACAAGATTGCTTTCACAACTGCACAAATTCATCTGGAACTGCACATTTTGTGTAGAATTGCACGTTAAAAAAGCCGCAGCTGCGTTCGAGTTTCAATAATTCTGCCTAAGGAGACCCTGTCTATCACCCTGCAGGTTTTTCTCTCCAAACTTAAATGCCACCTCTTCAAGAATTCCTATACCCTAAAATCCATCTCATCCTTCGCCCTCCAATTAAACTTTTTAGTCTTCAACGAAACCACCTTTGACTGCTCCAAATGCCTTCTATGGCGTCTCTTGCAACCGGACTCGTAGGCCCACCTCTATTCCATCTGTGTACAGAGAGGGATATCTGGAGATAGGCCTATTTCCCCGCTCACATTTTGACATAAAAGCTTTTAGGTTCTGCTATTCATCCATTAAATCCCGACACTCTTATGGTGGGTTAACGGTACCCTCGTGTGCTGCGGCGGCGTCTGTGTTTGGAACTACCTGTACATGTATGATCCACGATACATAATAAACGTCCCTGTAGACACGTCAACGTGAACCGTGTACATTTAGAACAGGCAACATGTAGCATGGGCGCTGTCTTGCGAATTATATCAAAACAAGGCAATAACTTTGCACTTGGCACCGAAGAGGGAGACTGAGAGGAGAGACAAAGAGAGACGGGAACAATGGAAGAGAGGGAAGGAGATATACAGGGACGGGAAATGAACAAGGTTGAAGCTAACTCGAAATTTTCCCCAAACCAGCTTTGAGATGCTCTTTTACACGCACATTCTAATCACTGAGGATTATTACGAGACTCTGTCATGGGCACAAGATGATGATGATGATGATGACTTGTTTTAACTATTTTTAACTGCAGAAGTGCTTCTACAACTGCACAAATCCTTGTATAGAACTGTATCTTTTGTGCACAACTGCACCGTAAAAAGCTTCGAGGCTAGCAATACCATCTTAAGTTGCTGGTCACTGTACAATAGTGTACATAACTACATAGTACATACACATATAATTATGTCTAGGTTTCTTGAGCTTGGACGACAGCAACGCTCCCGGCAACTACGCCCTCCTCGACCTCGTAGCCGGACTGCATTGGATCAAGGAGAACATCCAGACGTTCGGAGGCAATCCCAATTCAGTCTGTCTCTTCGGACATGGTCATGGAGCCGCCATGGTTCACCTGCTGCTCATCTCCCCAGTCACCAAAGGTAAGACGCGCAGGATTCATCGCAGGTATAGATATACGCCTGTGTCCTACATGTTAACCAGAAGAAGATGTATACATATATTGTGGGGCGCGGTGGAGTAGTGGTGGCGTCGTTGCCTTGAAGCCGGAAGGCTCGAGGTTCGAATCCACCTCAAGTCGCCGCGTAGGGACCTTGGGCATGGGCAAGTCCTTCACTCGCAATTGCTCAGCGCTTCGGCGTGAAACTCCGATGCAGTGTCCGCTCGGCAGTCGGGAGCGCCTCTGAGTAGAGGTGCTTTAAGAGGCGCTATAACAAGAGCGCATACAAACATATAAATTCTATATAGATCTATATATTCCTATGTCTATTCAATGTCAATAATATGTATATTCTCTATTACATATATTCTATATATATTATATATACATAGGCTCTATATATATAGATCTATTCATGCATTTTATATTTTGTATCCACGTTAGCAATGTTCCGTGAATCTATGACTGAACTATACATGCAGTATACGCCGATATATTATGCGAACTGCTCTTTATATAGCCTAGCACAGGCGAGCATGCAATAGACTTGCACTTATCCCTGGAAATGGAAACTGACAAAACAAACAGCGCTAGATAAGCGGGAATTAAGGAAGATTAAGGATAATCTTCTATATTCAGCTGATGCCTCCCAGCCATTTTCGTATATATATACATAATATAATATATAATATATATAATATATATGCACCTTCCTCACGATCAATATAGATCTATTCTATATATATGTATAATATTTTATATATATGAATAATTTCTTATCCACGCCGTTGTCAAGTGTCTACATCTGTGTCTACCAGGAATGAGTTGCATGCTGGGATTTATGATGGCTGCAGCAGTCGTGACTTGGCAACTGATTTACCTCGCACGTGATCCGCACGCAAAGCGTTTTGCCCTCACCATATTTTGACGCTCATGTATTATTACGCTTGATCATCACCGCCTTTTCACCGGACATTTCAATTATATTTGCTGTCGCCAAAATCAGACAGAACCCTACGCAGCTGCTGTGGTCCTGGGTCCTGACATTTACAACACGATACGTGGTCAATTATCAGAGTCTATGGTGGTCATTGTGCTGGCCAGTCAACCAGAGGGTCGGGAAGGGGTTAAAATCCTCGTCAGGGCAAAAATTTGTGTCGAGATTTCTGGTTGTATCTGTAACTGAGATGGTCAACTCAGCTATACAGTGAGTACAGCGAATTACGATGATGTCGGTGGAAAGAACAGACGGCAATGGAGACGATTGATAACCGCCTGCTCTCATCTACAGGGCGGGCCAAAAAGACCCCTAAGGTTTTTTCTTTAGACTGTCCTATTCGACCGGGATTGAATTGGGAGCGCCCCTGAGTATAGGCAACCTTGGATGGGCGCTACGTCAAATCCCTGCATTAAATAAATAAATAAATAGATAAATAAATAAATAATTCGGTGGATTACCAAGTAAAAGATGCGTTCGGTTCTCCTTAGGTCGCGATCTCTTCCAGCGAGCCATCATGCACAGCGGAAGTGCTTTGTCTTCTTGGGCGATCGCTAGCGACACCTCGCGTTACATCGACGAGCTGTCATCCCGTACGAACTGCAGCAGCGGTGTCCCTCTGGCGTCGTCGGCGTCGGCCACGACGGGCGACAGTCGCTCGTTCCTCCAGTGCCTCAAGCAGATCCCCATCGACGAGCTCGTTCGTCTGGACATCCGCGCCCCGAAGTACCTGACCGCCTTTGGTCCGACGATCGACCAGCGCATGGTCCTGCCTTCCGACGTCCGCTCCATGATGTCCAAGCTGTCCGAGTCCGTCTTCGCCCGGACGAAGCTGCTCGTCGGCGTGACGCGGTCCGAGGGGGTGGGCCACTTCACCCAGGACGATCTGGAACGGGGAGTCAGCGCAGATAGGATGACGCGGACGCTGAGGACCTTCGTCCAGAATGTCTTCAGCTTCCATCGGCAGAGTATCCTCGACGTGCTGACGCATCAGTACAGCGACTGGGAGAAGCCGAGCCGGGACAGCGGGGCCGCGAGGGACAGCCTCGTAGAGCTGCTGGGCGATTCGCAGGTGACGGCTCCCGTTGTTGAGCTGGCTCAGTACCATGCCCTTCACGGTTCGTCGACGTATTTCTTCGTCTTCAACGCACCGCCTCGGCTCGACATCTATCCCCGCTGGGCGAGTGGAGTCCCAGGGGATGACGTGGCCTATGCCTTCGGGGCTCCCATGACGGATGGGATTGATCCCTTCCCTCTGACATACGCCCGATCCGAACGAACCCTGGCCGACTCTGTGCTCAAGTACTGGACGAACTTCATCAAGACGGGGTTAGAAATTATGATGAATACTTACTCATATTAATCATGATAATAGTAAAAACGGTAATAAAATGGTAGTGTTAATATTAATTATAGGTCTAAAAATAAATACCAATAGAGTCTAACCAAAGTAGTAGTAGCAGTAGCAGTAGCAGTAGCAGTAGCAGTAGCAGTAGCAGTAGCAGTAGCAGTAGCAGTAGCAGTAGTAGTAGTAGTAGGAGCAGCAGCAGCAGCAGCAGCAGCAGCAGCAACAGAAGTAGCAGAAATACTAGCAGAGGCATCAGCAGCAGCTGCAGAAGCCGTAGCAGTGGCAATAACAGCAGCAGCAGCAGTAGTGATAATAATAAAAACAATAATCTAGAAATTTGATGTGGCGACGATTTATATAGCGCCGTAGCTCAGTCGAGGTCGACGAGTAGGTCACAGTTTAAAACCAGTTAGGCTACAGTTCGATCGATTTCTGCGCTAACTTACAAAATTTGTCTTCTACTTGATTTAATTAATTAAATTTAATTTGTTTTATTTGGCCTCCCTTCCCTCTTTGGTTGAGCGTTTCATCTTTCATTTTATTTCTTTTGTTTGACTGGCTTTGCGACCACTCCATTTACTAAATTATTAAATTAATAATTCATTCGCGTTCTTGTTTTTTTTTTGTCCTGAATTAACTCATCATATATTAATATTATTTATCACATTCAGATCAGTTTTTTTGCTTGTATTTGTACTTTAGATGTTACTCGGAGCAGTTCAGAACATGCTCCTTTGATCTATGTTCTGAAGAGCACCTCGGAACATGTCAGAACATGTTCCAGGTTTGTTCCATTTAGTCATTTAGTTATGTTCCGAAAATCACTTAGCTTGACTTTCGAATGGCGATACAAAGCTTCGAAGTATACCAATTCCAGGAAAAAGAGAACAGCTTCTAAGCATTAAATTTAGACCTACACTCTAACGCACTAAGGGAAGACAATGCAGCTCGGCGCTAGACTGTTATGTGACACCAAAAAGTCGGGGGAGGGGTGGACTCGTTCAGCGTTGAAACTGTGAGATCCTAAATTTCCTATTTGTCATCAGCAACGCTTTTTTACTGTGTTTTAAAACTATTCTTAGCTCCACAGAAGTGCTTCTGCAACTGCACAAATTCAGTTATAACGGCATTTTTTATTGCCTCGAACTGCACGCCAAAAGAGCCCTGTGAGAAAGCAATATACTATTACACCTTTGTGGTGTGATGCAGTATACCATCGGTGACCTAATTAGCCGCTTAGCAGTAAGTATTAGGGCTGCATTTCGATTAATTTTTTTAATCGCGATTAATCGCACGATTAAAAAAATTAATCGCGATTAATTAATCGCACATTTCCTGAAATTTTTAAAGTACATTTTAAGGGTAAAACATTCAGACAAATTTCTAAAAAAGGAGCTCAATATTGTTGGCAGGACTGTGTTTGAAATGCCCAACAATTTTCCTACACTTGCCCAAAAAATTATCGACGCCTGACTCTGCCAATGCTTTGTGGACCGCCAGCTACAGCATATGTGCGACGCACGGCATGTGTTCAAAAGGAAGTTGCCCAACTGCTGCGGTCATATTGCGAGCGTTGTCAGTTCCAAAGGTTGTCACCTTGTCATAGATTCCCCAGTCTTGTGCAACCGCAGTGAAATGTTCTGCACAGGCTTCCGAATAGTGCCTATCTTCAACGTGGTGGACAGTTAGGGCAAAGGAACGAAGAACCCACATGGAGTCTACTATGTGACCGGTAACCCCAAAGTAGCTATGGTTAGCAACAGATGACCAGTAATCTGCAGTAAGCGCTACGCAATCTGTGCTGTCTAGCAACTGTTGTACTTTTATTTTCTCGCTGTCGTACAAGTCAGTCATTCGGCTGTCAATGACTGGTCTGGAAGGAAGCGTATAGGACTGATTTCCGGATGCTATCCGCAAAACGTCCTGCAAGCCCTCATCCGCAACAATGTTTACGGGTCTGCCGTTCAGTGCGATCCAGTGTGCAATGGCGTTTGTCACCGCATCATATTTCGAGCGATCCATTGGTTTCCCTTGGTGCTCCATGTCCACTAGCGTCGGTTGGCGTTGATTTACAACGTCCTTCTTTTCGGAACCACGTGTTACGAAGGCATGCTTTGTACGCAGATGGTACGACAGCGACGAATTACTGCGGTGGTAGTTAAATTCTCGGTTACAATATTTACAAACGACTACCTTATCAGTTTTAAACTTAAACTGTCCGTCCATAACTGTTTTGCCCATTTTCTTCGACTCCATTGTTTGACAAAAACCAACAACATTTATCATAAATCAAAAACGGCTGTTTAAAGTAATCGAAATAACGAAAAGAACATGTGCCGATGGACCGGACGTAGGCAGGCTGTCTCGTACGAGAAGTGTTGGGCGACTCGACAGAAGTGGGCGGTAACCGATAACCGATGATTACTTGAAAAATAATGATTACAAAACTTGACATAAAATGATAAAAATTCATAAAATATTTAATGCGTCTTTTGCGTTAATGCGTTAAAAAAAATTAATCGCAATTTTTTTTAACGCGTTAATCGCGGGCGTTAACGGCGATTAACGTGCAGCCCTAGTAAGTATACATAATTTACATTGCATCACCCAGGGTACTATATTATGGTAATTGTTATGTGGCGTAGCACAGCACTTCATAATGGCATTGTGTCACTTGTGTGCTCAGCGCTCGCTGCATTGATTAAGTCATTTCAATGTAACCCGGTTGACTTCTGTGACAAAGCGTTTCAAGCAGACTCTGAAGAAGTAGGCCAACGGTATTTCATAGAGCAGAGACTATTTCTCCGGATTGACTTTGCAATTTAATTGCGTTAAACTCGTCTAGGAATGGTCGTCAGCCGAATGCTTGGCATTTTATGTCTAGTAGTAAAGAGAATGGCTGATGCAGTGCAACACCTTTTGTGATCAACCGTCTGCAGTATATATATATACATATATATAATTATATATATATATATATTTGTCAGTGGAGGTTCTCTCAGTGCAGCGAACGGAGCCATATGCTTAGGCCTAAGTGCGATGAATCCATAAAACGGAAATTGATACTAGGACTTCTTTTATGCAGGGATCCAAACACGGCCGAAGAGGAGTCGGGTGCAATAACGACCCAGAGAAGTCGAATTAAATCCGTGGATCCATACTGGCCAGTCTACGACTTCAACAAGCAAGAATACCTGATCATCGGTAAGACATAGGCCTACAGTTACACAAAAACAAGAATAGTCTATCTTATCATCGGTAAGACGTACAGTTACACAAAAACAAGAATAGTCTATCTTATCATCGGTAAGACGTACAGTTACACAAAAACAAGAATACCTGATCATCGGTAAGACATACAGTTACACAAAAACAAGAATAGTCTATCTTATCATCGGTAAGACGTACAGTTACACAAAAACAAGAATACCTGATCATCGGTAAGACATACAGTTACACATAAACAAGAATATCTTATCATCGGTAAGACGTACAGTACACAAAGCAAGAATATCTTATCATCAGTAAGACATACAGTTACACAAAGCAAGAATATCTTATCATCAGTAAGACATACAGTTACACAAAGCAAGAATATCTTATCATCAGTAAGACATACAGTTACACAAAGCAAGAATATCTTATCATCAGTAAGACATACAGTTACACAAAGCAAGAATATCTTATCATCAGTAAGACATACAGTTACACAAAGCAAGAATATCTTGTCTTCGGAAAGACATACAGTTACACAAAGCAAGAGTATCTTATCATCAGTAAGACATACAGTTGCACAAAAACAAGAATGTCTTATCATCGGTAAGACGTATAGTTACACAAAAACAAGAATATCTTATCATCGGTAAGACGTACAGTTACACAAAAACAAGAATATCTTATCAGTAGCCGCGGTGCCAGATGGGGTTAGGGGCTAATCCCCCTAAAAGACCATCCGCCGGCTAAGCCCCCTAAAAATTTAAATACATCCATGAGATTTCGACCGATTGACTAAAAAAGTCGTCAGATATTTTGGCGGATGAAAATGGAAAATTTCCTCCGCGAGGATTCAGCCCACCAAAAACTGAAATCCTGGCGCCGCCAATGCGTACTGTACGTCTTACCGATGATAAGATATTGTTCTTTTTTGTATACTGAACGTACGCAAAACAAGAATACTTTATCATCGGTAAGACATAAGTAAAATATACACAAAATGATATGCATGTATCTCAGTACGACCGTAGAAGAGAGGCTGAGGTCGTTGCTTTTAAATATATGCTGTGACCTCTGCATGGGTCCTAGCTATACAGAATTTCTTGCAAATTCTACCCAAACCAGTTGGAGCTATACAGAATTTCACGCAAATTCTACCCAAACCAGTTGGGGCTATACAGAATTTCATGCAAATTCTACCCAAACCAGTTGGGACTATACAGAATTTATTACAAATTCTACACAAACCAGTTGGAAACTTGTCAAAGTTTGATAGAGTGCGTAGAGGCCCAGAGGGCATTTGCGTAGCCTAATCTACGGGTAGGGGTGAAACGTATTTCGTCTGTCAAAGAAAAATCGATGCTCAAGATGACTTGAGATAATTCGGAACGCGTGTCCCGTTGTTGCTGCTACGCGCTTCGAATGGCAAAGTGACACGATTCAATGACAGCGTATCGCACTGAGCGTAATAATGGCAATGTCATTATGTCACACCCTGTCTGGTAAGGATGATTGGATCCGCGACGGTTTGACTTGCTTTGATTCTTGTTCAAGCTTAATGCGCAATTTATAAGGGGAATTTTTTAAAAAGATTTTGGAAGACAGATCTTGTCTAATCGTGCTCCTTGTTTGTTTTTCTGGCAGAAAAGAAATCGCAAGACAGAAGCGATGATGGTAAGAATTAAGGACAGTCGATTACCTCGTCAGATCGATCTAAAATCGATTGTATCTGTGACGTCATCGATTGATTTGAATTGATTTGAATTTATTTGAATTTATTTAAATTGATTTGAATTGATCTGGATTAATTGATCCACACTACGAATTATTGATCTATTTTTTTTAAATAACTGACTAAATTAATGACTTGCAGCTTTGAATGACCAGCGGCCTCGCTTGCAATCATAATATGCACTGTAGCGGTAAACGCTGATCAAATTAACGGCTTCGTTAATAATATTTAATATATATATAATTTAAGTATGAGTATAAAACAGTCAATTTAAAGTGGCGTGTTGACTGAACTGAGGTGGCTAAATATGATGCCGTTAGAAATTGCAATTTAGTCATGACCTTTAAAAAACAACTTATTCCTATTCACGTAGGGTGAGGCGACACGTACTATAGTTAACGCATTAACTCTCAAACTAACCTATAATAGTTGAATATTAATTACGTCCATGTAGGCATATTATATCTACCTACCCGTCTACCTGTCCGAGGTTACATGCGCTGGACAGATACTAATTAGCATATTTAATGAGGACATGACGTCACTTGGACTGACGTTGAGTGGAGAAATGGACAACTGACAAATGACTGAGGATAATGGAGGTCAATTGTTCGTACCCATTGCCCTCACATGACTGGCGTCAGGGACTGATGATAATGACGAGGAGGAGGAGGAAGACGACGACAAGGACGACGAGGACGACAATGATGACGACGAGGAGGATAATGATGATGGTGGTGGTCGTGATGATGATGATGATGATGATGATGCTGATGCTGCTGCTGCTGCTGATGATGATGATGGTGGTGGTGGTGGTGGTGGTGGTGGTGGTGGTGGTGGTGGTGGTGGTGGTGGTGGTGGTGGTGGTGGCGGTGATGATGATGATGATGACGACGATGATAATAATAATAATAATAATAATAATAATAATAATAATAATAATAATAATAATAATAATAATAATAATAATATCTTTTCTTTAATTAAACGCCTGCAAGACGCACTGCGCTTTACATTTACATGTTATGCAGTAATCTTAATTAAACTTAACTACCAACTGAACAGACAGCTTTGTAATTAGTACTAATTACACGGCGCCAATGGCAGCCTACAAAGCAAATCCGCCCAACGGGGGCTCGAACTCACTACCTCTCGCACTCTTAGCCAGCGTGTTAACCACTACTCTACCGGGCCCCCCATGATGATGATGATGATGATGATGATGATGCTGCTGCTGATGGTGGTGGTGGTGGTGGTGGTGGTGGTGGTGATGATGATGATGATGATGATGATGATGATGATGATGATGATGATGATGATGATGATGATGATGATGATGATGATGATGATGATGATGATTATGATGATGATGATGGTGGTGGTGGTGGTGGTGATGATGATGATGATGATGATGATGATGATGGTGGTGGTGGTGGTGGTGATGATGATGATGATGATGATGATGATGATGATGATGATGATGATGATGATGATGATGATGATTATGATGATGATGGTGGTGGTGGTGGTGGTGGTGATGATGATGATGATGATGATGATGATGATGATGATGATTATGATGATGATGATGGTGATGATGATGATGATGATGATGATGATGATGATGATGATGATGATGATGATGATGATGATGATGATGATGATGATGATGATGATGATGATGATGATGATGATGATGATGATGAGGATGATGATGGTGATGATGATGATGATGATGATGATGATGATTTTTTTATGGTGATGATGATTTTTGATAAAATTTTATGATGATGATAATAATAATAATAATAATAATAATAATAATAATAATAATAATAATAATAATAATAATAATAAATATTAATGCAAAATAATTACTTTAAATTTGTCATCAACGGTATTCGGAGGTGCTGCCGAACATGCGGCGGATCGAAAGTGCAGCAAGTACTCGACGCTTCCTGTCTCCCATGAGTTTGTGCCAATTGCAATCGAAACGAGTCGCGAATTTTTATTGGAGTTGGGCCGCCGTTGTGCCGCTGTTTCCGGCGATCGTACGGAAATTGTGTAGGCCTATCTCTTTCAGAGACTTTCTATCTGCACGAAACGTTTTAATGCTGTTGCTTTTAGAGGTTCTTTTGCACCACTCACCGGGGACGAGAACAATGCACTTCATGCTTGAATACTTTTTGTTTTTAGTCTGGTTTTAAATTCGATTGGTTTTTAATAAATGATTGTGTTATAAAAAATATATTAAAAAATAATATAATAATAACAATGACGATTTCTATGGCGCCGTAACACAAGGGCGTCTGAATTATCTGTATTATTAACAGACATAATAATCATATATCTTATACATTATGTATAGAAGATAAATATATATATATATACATATTCGGGTATATTACCCATATATATTTATTATACGCTCTGATGCAAAAAATCACAGTGAAGCAACCCAGCCGCCTTTGACCCCCGCAGAGGCACACCCCCCCCAGAAGCCCTGTCAGTTTCCTAAGTCCCTAGAATGGATGGAGCAGCTGTCACGTGGGTGGAAGAAATGGAGGAACGTGTATTCCCATGTTGCACTGCAGTATGGATTGCCGACGTTATGACATTTCTCCAGATTATCGGATGAAACTGCCATTGCACTAATCCAGCCTCCACAGCTGGAAAACCAGTCTCCTCCACGTCCGTATTAATGCGCCAATAACCTTTCCACAGATGGAACTTGTCAATCGGACGGAACCGCGGCAAATAGTCTATATAGATATATAGATATATGGATATCCATGTTTACCTATAAGGAAGCAAATACACATTGAATATATATAGACTATAATTATAATACCCATATGTCCTGAATATGTAGGCCTACAAGCTTATCTGTTCATGTATTATGTGTATAATATATTTGGTAGTGGTGGTGGTGGTGGTGGCTTGTTGGTGGTGATGGTTGTAGGGGTAGTGGTGGTGATGGTTGTGGTGGCGGTGGTGATGGTTGTGGTAGGGGTAGTGGTGGTGATGGTTGTGGTGGTTGTGGTGATGGCTGTGGTTAGGGTGGTGGTGGTGGTAGTGGTGATGGTGGTGGCATTGGTGATGGTTGTGGTAGTGATGATGGTTGTGGTGATGGTAGTGGTAGTGGTGATGGTGGTGGCATTGGTGATGGTTGTGGTAGTGATGATGGTGGTGGTGGTGGTGGTGGTGGTGATGGTCGTGGTGGTGGTGGTGGGGATGATGATGATGACAACGATGACGACGACGATGATGATGATGATGATGATGACGACGACGATGATGATGATGATGATGATGACGACGACGACGATGATGATGATGATGATGAAAACGACGAGGATGACGAGTTCTTCGTTATTTATCTGCTATTATTAGGCGTCAGATCGAACGTTCGTCATCACTACCGAGCGTCTAAGATGGCTCTTTGGCTCGACCTCATTCCGCGTCTGCACAAGTCCGACGACCTTGACTCGCGCTTCCACCAGCTGGAAAACTCCTCCGACCGTTCGACGTTCGAGGAAGAAGGCACACGGGACCTTGACCTTGACACGCAAATGCCGCCAGAGACGGCGACCTCGACGACGATCGGGGGCAGCGCGCGCCCTCCCTCGACCTCTACGTTCTTCACTTCGAGAAGGGGGTTGAACAGTTCCGCCACTCGGGGCAGACGAACGACGTGGGTCCCGTTTTCGTTGGTTCCCTCTGGTGAGCCGTCGTCGACGGGGGTCTGGGTGGAGTCAAGACAGGAAGTGGACCCGACCACATCCTCCCTCCTATCTCTCCGAGTGACGATCGCGATCGGGTCCGCTCTGCTCGTCCTCAACCTGCTCATCTTCGCCGGACTCTGCTACCAGAAGGAGAGGGTCCGACGGGAGATGAGGATGGGTACACGCTTCCTCGACCACCTGCTCCGCGGGAAGGCCAATCAGGACCTTCACGGACTGCAGCAGCAGCAACAGCAGCACGACGTCTACAGCGTTCGTCCCATCACCCCGGGTGACGTCCTCCACCACCGCCGCCACCAGGGGGACTCGCCCCCAGCGGACGCCAACGGTGGCGCCGGGGTCCCTCTGTCCTACTCATCCATACCTCGACATCAGCTGATCATGCAGTCGACATTGCAGCCTCCTCCTCCTCCCTCGCCTCCTCA
The DNA here is from genome assembly GCA_949752735.1 of Lumbricus terrestris. Taxonomy (NCBI): domain Eukaryota; kingdom Metazoa; phylum Annelida; class Clitellata; order Crassiclitellata; family Lumbricidae; genus Lumbricus; species Lumbricus terrestris. The sequence goes on along the minus strand of OX457047.1, from coordinate 19,015,527 downwards.
GGGACCCGGTGTGTCCAGCAGCGTCGTCCAGCAGCATAACATCGTCCAGCGGGGGTCCTCTCCTCCCGACGGTCCGTACACCATGGTGCTTTCCCGGTGCCTCGTCCCGTCGTCTTGCGCTCCACCGCTGCCACCGCCGCCGGCCACATCCCCCCTCAACCACGTCGACTGTAGAGATGGTCTCCTGCTCAAGTACCTTCCAACGACGACAACAACGACGACGACGATGATAACAGACCTAACGATCAACGGGTCAGATGAACAACAGCAACAACAACATTGTACTAACCCATCGACTATCGTCTGAATATAATTATATAGAAGTGACACCTTTCGGCGACACTTACTATTATACGAGAATCTGTGATGACCACCTATTATTCGACCTCCGACTTCTAACCTCTGACCTCTTACCCTTGACCTTTCTTTGAGTTCATCTATTGTGTCGGTGGTAAAATTCACCGAACGGTGACGATCAGCTGCTGAACCAGGGAAGCCGGAGGAAAGGACTGTGAACTGTGAACTGTGCAGTGTGGACTGTGGATTGTGGACTGTTTCTGGCTGATGACTGTCAGCTGTTGTCATCGTTTGCTCTTCAAGCGAAACATCTAATTTGACACAAATTCTGCGCTTAGCTCTTGGAGCTCTGTCAAGAACATCGACGCCTCTTGACATGACCCCACGTCGACCTGACCCTGATCCGATCTTGTCCCGACCAGACCCGACCATGACTAGACCTTGACCAGACCTTGACCCCACCCGACCAAACCCTGACCCGACTTTGACCAAACCTTAACCCGCCCAGACCTTGTCATACCTTTACTTGACCTGACTCTGACCCTATACGCAACCTGGCCGACCTTACCTTGTACCTTGACCCGACTTTGATCTGACCATACCTAACATAATCTGACCTTGATTTGACCTTGACCTTGTCGCTACCTTGACCTAACCTTGACCCGACTTCATACCTTATGGACTGATTATCCGATTATTGGTATTAATGCGCTATCTTTGAAGGTTATGCATTAAAGACCGATGCGATTTACGTTACTAATTATCGTTACAGTTACCATACCTAACTATCCATACCCTAACCATACCTATTCAGCGCAATCATCGTCGATTGTCTGTAAATCCAGCGACAACTGATTGCGATTGCAATTGCAGTTGTTATGACTGATTTGTATTGTTTCCTTTACAAATTGCAACTCCTCAAAATGCACCTCAAGGTGTTGTATTGCAATTTTAATTTGTAATTTCTTCGGCTCCTATTGAAAAAAGCTCAGATTAAGAGGGGTTGCTGAATTGATTACACAAAATCGCGTTGAATGTTGAAATAAAAGAAAGTGGATAGATGACGAATTGACGACGATGATGATGATTAGGAAGAAGAAGAAGATGATGATGATGTTGTTGTTGTTGATGATGATGATGATGATGATGATGATGATGATGATGATGATGATGATGATGATGATGATGATGATGATGATGACGACGACGACGACGACGACGATGACGATGACGATGACGATGACGATGATGACGACGACGACGACGATGATGATGAATTTCTACAGCTTTCCACTACAAAGCTCCATCGATTTATTGTTGTCTTGGTCTAAGAAGCTTCTGCAGTTGTGATAAAGTAGCCTAACCCTGCATGGAAAGGAAAACGGCCCTCTACAAAGCATTGTGTGCGAATACTAAGGTATGATCAATGGCATCTAACGCAGACGCCCGCCTTAGTAGCTCAACCGCCTTATAGTAGCTGTTCCGCCCCTCTGATCCTATATGGTAACCCGTCCGGACCACCACGGACTACTCTCACGGACAACCCTTTTGACTCAACGCAGCGCTCTTGAATAAGCTGGTGCCCCGCGCTTGGCTTTTGAGTGGCGCTTTAGAAATTTTGATTTTACGTTTACGATTACGATTACTTCAATGTACTGAACTCCATTAAACCCGAAAATATAAGTAGCCTAGGTCTCTGTCTAATTCGGTGCATTTCCAAACTGCTCGGTCTTGTCCAATTCTATAGTCTTGGTCGAGTTGAGTGTTGTTTAATCCAGTGTAATCCAATCCGCCCTGCATGGTCTTCGGTCTTCTTCAGTAGGTCTCTCTTCTTAATCTGGTCAAATGAAGTCCATTTTAGTCGGAACAAATCCAATCCTAATTAAGTCTAATCCAGTCTAGTATACTGTCGTCTCATTCAGACAACTGCAACCGACTACAATTAGGCCTATTATTATTATGGTTGCTATTATTATCATCGCTATTATTGTTGTTGTTGCTGTTATTATTATTATTATTATTATTATTATTATTATTATTACTATTATCCTATACCAAACTCATCAATTGATGGCAAACCCTCCAGCTAAGGACGACATGTGGTTAAGGACCTCCTCGACGAGAGGAGCTTAAAGTTAGCGTCAAAATTCTCTTTAATCCTACAACTACAAGAAAAAGTAATATTTGGTTTTGCTTAAGGTCACTAATATAAGTTTGTTTTCATGATATTTTTTATAATTGGGCTTTCCATCGTTAGGAATTTTATGATGAAAATCAGGCCTGTTATTACGTGGCTTTTACTTTTGCCCCATAAAATCCTCACCACATAAAATCACCAAAATATGGAAAACTAGGAATTATCATATGTGCGAGACACACCGCTCGCGATTAATTGATTTAATTCCTATCTAGATCAATCAGTTTTGGTTCATAGCTCGCTGGAACGACAGAGGGAAACTTAAACCAGTTTTGCGTAAGTTATTATTTGCCTCTTCTGAAGCAATGTCCAAAGCATGCGCATGCGCGGCAGCGCAGGCTACAGTTTAATAAGCCGCCACGCCTACTGGCTCTAGATCGCATCACAGATGAGTGCATGATAATGTAGTTCATGCAGTCTATAGGGTATTTGAATGGCAGACAATTCCGGGTGCAATGCTTATCGCTGGCGTCATCATCATCATCATCATCATCATCATCATCATCATCATCATCATCATCATCATCGTCGTCGTCGTCGTCATCATCATCATCATCATCATCATCATCATCATCATCTGCATTTTTAACTTACTATCATCGCCGTCATCATTGTCATCATTATCATCATCGTTGTTGTCGTCGTTATCATCATCTGCTTCTTCGTGAATTTTTTTATCATCGTCACCACGAACGATCATCATCATCATCATCATCATCATCATCATCATCATCATCATCATCATCTTCATCATCATCATCATCATCATCATCATCACCTTCACATCATCATCAGCAGTAGTAGCAGAAACAAAAGTGTTATGTGCAAGGGTCGTTTTGAAAACTCGTCAAGTCAAAGGCATTGGAGTTGATCAGAAAACATGATTTCAAAACTTACCAAAAGCTCTTCCAAATTAAAATCAGTTTTAATAGAGTCCAGTGAGATTGTGCAAACGGCCAAACCATCCACAAGTGTTTAACTCTGCACTGAAGCATTTCTGCTTATTGGTCATCTCATTCCTGTGTTAGCCCCCTTGTGGCTTTCAACTGGGTCTTTGCTCCTCCTCCTTGTCTTACACCTCCTCCTTCTTCTCCCCCTCCTTATTCTCCTTCACCTTCTGGTCCTCTACCACCACCTCCTCCTCCTAACATACAGGCATGCAGACATACAAACACATAGCCTAGACGTCTAAATAGTCTAAGATAGACACACACTAGGACGTGCAGACGGAAAGACATTTAGACGGACAGATAGACGGTGAGAGCAACAGACTGGTGGGCGGACAAGCAGACAGCCAAACGCACATACATACGCAGGAATAAATGCACAAGCATAGGCCTAATAATTATTATGGTTAGGAGTTACTTACAGTCGCACAAGCGGACTGTCACCGAAACGGGGAGAAAGAAATTCAGATGCACAAAGCCACAAGCCAATAGGCAGTGCAAGACATATTGACGCTCAGTGGGCTTCTTATCTTGGCTAACAGTGGATCACAATTGCTCGCTATTACGCTAATGGCGATTAGGCGACCCCCAGCTGATTGGCAACACTGGACTGTTCGACCGGCCAAGACAGGAGAGAGGAGCACTGTTGTGGGGGGGGAGGGTTGCGCTGAGAGATGTCTCACAGAACTTCTGGACTTCAAGAACTTAGTAAGAAACCAGACAACCCTTCCCCCACGAAACCGGCACCGTAGTCTAAGCAATTTACTCCCCCAGGAGGGCATCTGTCGTAGGCTGATCACTTTGAAGAATTGCGATGCTACAGTAGTTCATAGTGACATAAAGTGTCGTTCCCATAAGCCTATGTTTTAATACGATGTTACTTATTCGATGTATGCTCCTAACTTGCATAATTCCAGTGCTGAAATCAAAATAATTTTATGACATCCTTTAATGTTACCCACCACGGCATATTTATCTTGTTTATAAGAAACGTTATTATATTATTTTATTATAAATAATAGCAGTGGCGGGGCCAGACACTTTTTGTAACCAGGGCATAGCCAGGGCAGTCATACATGTGACCAGGGCAGAGGGCGAGTCGCGTGCTCGGACCTACATAGGCCTATAATTTTGCGCTACCGTGCTTGCCATAAATCACACACCTTGCACTATTATTATTGAGCGCTTCTGACTATAGGTTGTACTGTGAGAGGCGCTTTATAAATCCAAAAATAGTATAGTATAGTATTAGAGTTGGCTGGTTAGAGGATCAGATGGGCGAAGCCATAAAATCGAACAATTTTTGACATTTGGAAAGCAAATCTTATAAATCTTATACAGGGTGGGTCATGAATTAACCTCCCTAAGGGATTTTGTCAAATATCTGAACCAGAAGTTTTAGACAAATCAAATTTTACAGGCCTAGAGACAATTCGGATTTACGCACAGTGGCCAGATTCCACAACAGTATTTCAAACAGGACAAAAGTTATATCATTTTCAGTGAGACCATCACGGCTTATCAGAGTAAGCGGCGATTATAGCTTTATCTAAAAGACCTTGCTCATGAAGTGTATGAATAGCCTACAAATTTTGTCTGCCATTGGCATCTTGGGCGTTTTAATTTGACAGAATTTTCGATTTGATTATTTTAAAAAAAAATTATTTAACTGAAAAACTCTTTTATAATTTACCAACTTGGCAGTCATCTTGCTAAATGATGCCACAGCTACGTGCAGCTAGGCTGTTTCTTTTCTAAATAATAATAATAATAGTAAAATTGTGTTCCTTGTCCATCCAGAATTTATCGATTAATGAAGGTAGTAGTTACAATAGGCTAATTAGGCTACAATATTAAAAAATAATCTTCGTTTAATCTCCATCTGAAACAACGCAGAACAATTAAAATTAGGCCTAATATGCTGGACGATAACAATAATAATTTTTCTGTCAATACAAAGTTTATTTTACACAAATATGATAATAATAATTTTTCTGTCAATAACAAGTTTATTTTACACAAATGATATGAGTTGTCAGTCTACTTAATAAAATGGTTTTTTAAAACTTTTACTGGGTCATGTTTTTGAATCGTCAAAAATAAGTGGTCTCACTAAAAGTGATACAACCTTTGTTCTGTTTGAATGTTTTTAATGAAATCTGACCATCATGTGTAAATATGAATTATCTTTCAGCTAAAATTTCTACTTCTGGCTAAGGTATTGGCAAGAAACCCTAAGGGTCTTTTTATCGCCTGACTTAGTGAAGCACTTGGCAAATCCTCTATCGAGTAGCATTTCGAAAAGAAAAAGTTCAGCCATAAAGTTACTGAGTTAGGTATATATATATAGGCTAGGTCTATTGTTGACGCAAATGCTTACGCTTCATTCGAAAAACAATAAAGCGACAGTTGGGCCTATGCTGTTATATTAAACTAGCTGGGGAACCCGGCGTTGCCCGGTAAATTTAGGGTTCGATCCGCTACGGCCACAACCCCACCCTACCACACTCCGACTTCTACCGGTACGCGACCCGAGAAATTTGGGTTTCACAAAAATTTCCACCCCCATCCGACCCCCACCCCAACCCATCCACCCCACCCTTCCATCCCTGCAAGCGACCCGTGAAATCCGTAATGGCAAAAGAGCTTAAACACCTTTAAAACGGTTAAAGTGACTTCTTTTATACGTTGCAAGCGAATGAAATTTCATAGCGAAAATTAGTGTTTTTGACCGCCCCCCATCCTGGCCCCATGGTGGTAGAGATTTTCCAACCACTGATCCGGGGTGTTCTGATGGACCTCTATCTAGGAAAAATAATCAAATCAATAGCTGCGTTTTTAAAAAAAAATTGGGGGTTTCTCCCCCACCCTGGCCTTCAT